>JAMPIV010021577.1:0-147568 GCA_024509875.1 Oreohelix idahoensis | reverse complement strand
CCAGTTTAAACAAAATTTAACAACGTTCGCTACACTACATCAATAAGAGAAGAATATCGAACCCTGGTAAGCCCAATGTAGAGAGAAATCTAGATCTTCTGGTGATTAAGCCAATTAAACATTGCTCTCTGTTATATAAAAAGGAAAACTCTCAGTAAGACATAAGAGGACGTTTCCCTGCCCCGCCACATAAGGATATATAGTGCCGTTCCAGTCCTAAGGAACACCAGGCACGGCTACAACGTAAGAATATATGTGCCGTGCCCAGGATATAAAATAGCTATATCTTTTCCTGATATGCCATTGCTTCAGCTGAACGAATCGATCCTGCATATACATTTAAAGGAAACCCTTCAGCCATTATTTCCTTTCTAAATCTGCAACACTCATTCGATCTCGACATGTCAAATAATGTAGAGTAATTAGTGGTGACTACTTACAGACTTCGAATATAGAATTCAAATACACAAAAATGCACATTGAAGAGAACATGCTATCATCCTCGAAATTGCTAATTCTTCAAATTGAATAAACCTGCATGCAGTAAACCACTGCGTTATGAGCACACATTTTCTTGTCTTCCTAGCTAGACGCGTCCCTTTCAACTAACTGCGCCGCTGGGGAAAACTCGCGTCTGTTATACATTTTCCTGAGCTCACGATTGGGTAAAAATCACGTGACTAACGCGACTCTTTCCTAATTAAAATCTGTGTCAAGATTTTTTTTAATATCTTCTGTTTCTTATAAAAATAAATTTTTATATGTTAATATAGTCTGTACCTGAAGAAAAACACGGTATACGCGGCTCATATAGACATAGGACCCCAGTTTAGGAATTAGTTTAAATTTTTCCGAATTATTTTTGGACTTAGAAAATTTTTTGAACTTTAAATTTTTCTGAACATTTTTTTGAACTTAAGAAATTTTTGGGATAAATTTTTAAAGATTTGATAGTACTCAAATGTCTCCCTACGGGATACATTTGCAGGGCCCGGGGATCTGTATGTAGCCGCGTATACCGTGTTTTTCTTCAGGTACAGACTATATTAACATATAAAAATTTATTTTTTTAAGAAACAGAAGATATAAAAAAAAATCTTGACACAGATTTTAATTAGGATAGAGTCGCGTTAGTCACGTGATTTTTACCCAATCGTGAGCTCAGGAAAATGTATAACAGACGCGAGTTTTCCCCAGCGGCGCAGTTAGTTGAAAGGGACGCGTCTAGCTAGGAAGACATGAAAATGTGTGCTCATAACGCAGTTAATAGAGAGCAGTGGAGGACCCTGTCTGTTGATGCTTCCACCATGGCACCCCTACGACCCATGACGGGTTATGGGTTGAGATGAGATGAGATGATAACGCAGTGGTTTACTGCATGCAGGTTTATTCAATTTGAAGAATTAGCAATTTCGAGGATGATAGCATGTTCTCTTCAATGTGCATTTTTGTGTATTTGAATTCTATATTCGAAGTCTGTAAGTAGTCACCACTAATTACTCTACATTATTTGACATGTCGAGATCGAATGAGTGTTGCAGATTTAGAAAGGAAATAATGGCTGAAGGGTTTCCTTTAAATGTATATGCAGGATCGATTCGTTCAGCTGAAGCAATGGCATATCAGGAAAAGATATAGCTATTTTATATCCTGGTCACGGCACCATATATTCTTACGTGTAGCCGTGCCTGTGTTCCTTAGGACTGGAACGGCACTATATATCCTTATGTGGCGGGGGCAGGGAAACGTCTCTTATGTCTTACTGAGAGTTTTCCTTTTTATATAACAGAGAGCAGATGTTTAACTGGCTTAATCACCAGAGATCTAGATTTCTCTCCTAAATTAGGCTTACCAGGTTCAATATTCTTCTCTTATTGATGTAGTGTAGCGAACGTTGTTAAATTTGGTTTAGTGTTCATCATAATTTTCAAACTGAGTGATTCTTAACAGCCTTGGTGTTCAATGTAATGACTTTTTATTAAACTTTCAACAGGAACTGGTTTTGAAACAATTTGTAAAAAGTTCTTGCAAAACATAGCATGTTGACAGTATTAAACATAGGTATATACAGGTTAATATGTTCTCACTGACGCCTATTCCCATTTGCATCTGTTAATCTGTTCAATTTGCAAGGAATAACGTGGCTCCTCTATCCTTCTAGTTTTCCTGCATTTTATTATATTTTCTAGGCTCGACGACATTTTTCTATGTCTTCCATTTTGTCATGTATTGAGTCACTCAGCCTTCGTAGGTATTCCTAAATGTTCTCTCAACTTAAGGACTTTCCTCCGTAAGCATTTTATTCAAATATAACCTAGGCTTTCATTTCTGCACATCTTCGAGCGTGACTCTGCTTGGGCTAGTACCGTGAGCTCTAACAGTTAGGCTATAAGCATTTGATTTGACAGTACTTACTGAATTAAGGAATTCACAAACACTTCCAACTAATGCATGAATATACACAACTGCATATTATATGAAAAGTTGATCTCCTCAACTGGAATTTACACTGAGCAGGAAAGAACATGTCTTCCTTAGACCGCTATACATTCACTACTAGTAAAATGGCTTCGTTTCTCGTTCATCCCGGGGAAAAAGGACTGAGCCTAACCATTGGTTGGAAATCACATGACCAATGCTTGGCGTAAGCGAAGCTAGCCTAATTAATGCTTGGCGTTTCGAAGCGAAGCTAGCCTAATTAGAAATCTGTGTCAAGATTTCTTTATATCTTCTGTTTCTTTTAAGAATTTATTCCATGTTAATCTGCGCCTCTCTCTGTTACTGGTAGGGTATAGTCTATTTCTGAAGAAAATCCGATATGCGCGGCCACACCTGTCTCACTCGCGTTCTTATCCTAAACGGTTCTGTAAGTTGTCCTTCATGCAGAACTCTCCATGTCATGTCTTCATAGGTCTAATGATCTTCATGGGAACTCCATAATGCCTCATCAGTTTCCTAAGTGATTCTCTGTCTACACTGTCAAATGCTTTTTCATAGTCCACGAATCCGATGTAAAGAGATGAATTCCATTCCAGACTTTGTTCAACTATTATTCTCAAAGTGGCTGTCTGGTCTGTACAGGATCTGTTTTGTCGAAAACCTGCTTGTTCATCTCTCAGTTGCTTGTCTAGGGACTCTTTTAATCTCTCATGGATGATTCTGTTTAATACTTTTCCTGGCACTGATAGTTACATTTTTCCTCTATAACTTGTGCTCTCTTGTAAATTTCCCTTCTTAGGCAACTTGACCAGATAACCTTCCTTCCATTCTGCTGGTATTTCCTCTCTCTCCCAGACTTTGCCAAGTTGTTTGTATGATATCTCTGTAGAGGTATCAACATCTGTTTTGATGGCCTCTGCTGGAATGCCATCTGGACCAGTTGCTTTTCCATCTTTCAAAAGCTTTATGACTTTCTTTATTTCTTCTCTACTTGGTCGTTCACAGCTGATTTGTAGCTCCTCTTCAGCTGGCTGGATGTCTGGGGGATAAGTTGGAGCTGGTCTATTGAGAAGTTCCTCAAAATGTTCTGTCCATCTCTTCATTTGTTCTTGTA
The DNA here is from genome assembly GCA_024509875.1 of Oreohelix idahoensis. NCBI lineage: Eukaryota > Metazoa > Mollusca > Gastropoda > Stylommatophora > Oreohelicidae > Oreohelix > Oreohelix idahoensis. The sequence continues at coordinate 144,015 of JAMPIV010021577.1, read as the reverse complement.
TATTACTAAGCAATTTTCCATTCTGATCTTTTATGAGGCCATTTGTTTGCTTATATTTCCCCGTTAGCTTCTTTGTGCTGTTGTACAGGTCCCTCATATTTCCTTTGGCTGCAGCTTCCTCTGCTTCCCTTGCCAACTCTTCAATATACTTCCTCTTGTCTCTTTTGATGTTTCTTCTTACTTCTGTGTTTGCTTCTATGTACACTTCATGAGCCTTGGCTTTGGAGCTTCTGGTTTTGCTTCTGTTTAAATCTGCTTTCTTGTTTTTCCTGTCTTCTATCTTTCTAATGGTTTCTGTTGTTGTCCATGCTTTGTGCTGATGCTCTCTTTTTCTCAGTACTTCTTCACATGTCTCGTTCCACATATTTTTTACTTGTTGCCAGTGGTCTTCCATACATGTTTCATCTTCCAGCTGTTGGAGTACTTCGTATTTGTTGGATACTGTGATTGAAAACTTTTCTCGCATATCCTGATTTCTTAGATATATCCCACATTGTACTGTTGCCTATAGCTATATGCTGTTGTAAATTTCTTGAGTTTAAATTTTGTTTTAGCCAACAGAAGATGGTGGTCTGATACCACATCTGCTCCTCTACATACTTTTACATCATGCATTGATGACGCAAACTTACTTATGCATATGTGATCAATCTGATTCTCAGTTCTGTGGTCTGGTGATATCCATGTTGCTTTATGTATTATTTTATGTGGAAATATGCTTCCTCCTATAGCTAGATGATTTGAAGCACAGAAGTTAGCTAATAGTTCCACCTAATCCACATTCAAAGATGACTGTGACTAATTTACAGACATTCAAAGATGACTGTGACTAAATTACAGACATTCAAAGATGACTGTGACTAAATTACAGACATTCAAAGATGACTGTGACTAAATTACAGACATTCAAAGATGACCGTGACTAAATTACAGACATTCAAAGACGACCGTGACTAAATTACAGACATTCAAAGATGACCGTGACTAAATTACAGACATTCACAGATGACCGTGACTAAATTACAGACATTCAAAGATGACTGTGACTAAATTACAGACATTCAAAGATGACTGTGACTAAATTACAGACATTCAAAGATGACTGTGACTAAATTACAGACATTCAAAGATGACTGTGACTAAATTACAGACATTCAAAGATGACTGTGAATAAATTACAGACATTCAAAGATGACTGTGACTAAATTACAGACATTCAAAGATGACTGTAACTAAGTCATACACATTCAAAGATGACTGACTAAATCATACACATTAAAAAATGACTGTGACTAAGTCATACACATTCAAAGATGACTGTGACTATGTCATACACATTCAAAGACGACTGTGACTAAACCATACACATTCAAAGGCGGCTGTGACTAAACTATACAAATTCAAAGACGGCTGTGACTAAACCATACAAATTCAAAGACGGATGTGACTAAACCATACATATTCAAAGACGGCTGTGACTAAACCATACACATTCAAAGACGACTGTGACTAAGTCATACAAATTCAAAGACGGCTGTGACTAAACCATACACATTCAAAGGCGTCTGTGACTAAACCATACAAATTCAAAGACGGCTGTGACTAAACCATACAAATTCAAAGACGGCTGTGACTAAACCATACACATTCAAAGACGGCTGTGACTAAACCATACACATTCAAAGACGGCTGTGACTAAACCATACACATTCAATGACAGCTGTGACTAAACCATACACATTCAAAGACGGCTGTGACTAAATCATACGCATTCAAAGACGGCAGTGACTAGATCATACACATTCAAAGACGGTTGTGATTAGATCATACACATTCAAAGACAGCTGTGACTAGATCATACACATTCAAAGACGGCAGTGACTAGATCATACACATTTAAAGACGACTGTGACTAGATCATACACATTCAAAGACAACTGTGACTAAATCATACACATTCAAAGACGGCAGTGACTAGATCATACACATTCAAAGACGACTGTGACTAGATCATACACATTTAAAGACGGCAGTGACTAGATCATACACATTCAAAGACGACTTTGACTAGATCATACACATTCAAAGACGGCAGTGACTAGATCATACACATTCAAAGACGGCAGTGACTAGATCATACACATTCAAAGACGACTGTGACTAGATCATACACATTCAAAGACGGTTGTGATTAGATCATACACATTCAAAGACAGCTGTGACTAGATCATACACATTAAAAGACGGCTGTGACTAAATCATACACATTCAAAGACGGTTGTGACTAAACCATACACATTCAAAGATGACTGTGACTAAATCATACACATTCAAAGACGACTGCGATGTGCAGGAATATGCCAGTGTATGTTTACACGTCACCCGTGTTTCTTGTGTAGCAATTTTGTCCCGGTAAGATTTTTCTCACCCGTGTGTTACCGGGGCCCGAAAGGGGAGCAAAGAATAGTAACACTGTCCCCTGCCAAGCATGTCGTAGAAGGCGACTAAGGAGGGTTGGGCATGGGGCCGGTTACCCCATCCTGTAAAAAAAATTTAAACCACAAAAAACTTCAACAAATATGGACAAGTCAAATAAAGAAAATAAAACACAGCCATCCAAGACAGGGGAAGGTCCTCTAGCGGGGAGGCGTATGATGCAACACAGAGAAAGCCGAAAGGAGTCTGTGTTGCTGACTAACCTTCTTTCTTCTAGGAGAACTTCCAGATTTGGCACCTGGAATGTTCGGACATTGAACGAACAAGGGAAAGTGGCACAAGTAGCAGCAGAAATGAGGGAATACAAAATCGAGGTTCTGGGAATGTGTGAAACAAAGTGGAAGGGGGTAGACAGGAAGAAACTCATCACAGGTGAATTGGTGCTGTCCTCAGGACACGAAGACGAAAGTTCACACCACAGTGAAGGGGTAGCTCTTATGTTATCTAAAGAAGCACAGAAAGCACTCATTGAATGGGAAGCTGTGGGACCCAGAATAATAACAGCTATTTTCAAAACAGCTAAAAAGAAAATTCATGTCAATGTCATCCAATGTTATGCACCAACTAATGACAAAGAAGAGTCTGTGAAAGAAGCATTTTATACTAAACTACAGGAAATTATGGATAAAGTAAAAAGAAGAGACATCACAATTTTGATGGGTGACATGAATGCAAAGATAGGTACAGTCAATACCGGATTTGAAGAAGTCATGGGAAAACATGGGCTAGGAGTAATGAATGAAAATGGAGAACTATTCGCAAACTTCTGTGCTTCAAATCAACTGGCTATAGGAGGAAGCATGTTTCCACATAAGAGAATACACAAGGCAACATGGATATCACCAGACCATAGAACAGAAAATCAGATCGATCATATATGCATAAAGAAGAAGTTTAGATCATCATTGCAGGATGTAAAGGTATATAGAGGAGCAGATGTGGCATCAGATCACCATCTTCTGATAGCCAAAGTAAAAATGAAACTCAAGAGATATGCAACAATGCAAAATTATAGACAACAGTTTAATGTAGGACAGCTAAGAAATCAAGAAACAAGAGACAAATTTGCGGTCACAGTATCCAACAAATTCCAAGTGCTCCAACAGTTGGAAGATGTAGAGAATACAGAAGACTATTGGCAGCAGGTCAAAACGGTATGGAAGGAGACATGTGAAGAAATACTGGGGAAAAGGGAAAGACAACAAAAAGCATGGATAACAACAGAAACCATCAATAAGATAAAAGATAGAAAAAACAAGAAAGCAGAGTTAAACACAAGCAAAACCAGAAGTTCCAAAGCCAAGGCTCAAGAAGTGTACACAGAAGCAAACAAAGAAGTAAAAAGAAGTATCAAAAGAGACAAGAGGAAGTATATTGAGGAGTTGGCAAGAGAGGCAGAAGATGCTGCAGCCAAAGGAAATATGAGAGAACTGTATAGCAGCACAAAGAAGCTAACAGGGAAATACAAGCAAACAAGTTGCCTCATAAAAGATAAGAATGGGAAACTGCTCAGCAATATACAAGAGCAAATGAAGAGGTGGACAGAATATTTTGGGGACCTTCTCAATAGACCAGCTCCACAAAACCCGCCGGACATCCAGCCAGCAGAAGAAGAGCTACAAATTAACGGTGAAAGACCAACGAAGGAAGAAATAAAGAAAGCCATAAAGCTTCTAAGAGATGGAAAAGCGTCTGGACCTGATGGCATTCCAGCAGAGGCCATCAAAGCAGATATCGACACGGCTACAGAGATGTTATATAAATTACTTGGTAAAGTCTGGGAAAAAGAAGAGATACCAGCAGAATGGAAGGAAGGATATCTGGTTAAGTTGCCTAAGAAGGGAAATCTACAAGAGTGCACAAATTATAGAGGAATAATGTTACTATCAGTGCCAGGAAAGGTATTGAACAGGATTATCCTTGAGAGATTAAAGGAGTCCATAGACAAGAAATTGAGAGATGAACAAGCAGGTTTTCGACAAAACAGATCATGTACAGACCAGATAGCCACTTTGAGAATAATAGTTGAACAAAGTCTGGAATGGAATTCACCACTATACATCGGATTTGTGGACTACGAAAAAGCATTTGACAGTGTGGACAGAGAATCACTTTGGAAATTGATGAGGCATTATGGAGTTCCCCTGAAGATCATTAATTTAATAAAGAAAACCTATGAAGACATGACGTGCAGAGTTCTTCATGAAGGACAGCTTACAGAACCATTTGGGATAAGAACAGGAGTGCGACAGGGATGCCTCTTGTCTCCATTTCTTTTCTTGCTGGCAATAGATTGGGTTATGAGATCATCGACAACACACAACAGAAATGGAATCCAGTGGACTCTGACTAAGCAGTTGGATGATCTGGATTTTGCTGATGATTTGGCTCTCCTGTCCCATAACCGTAATCAGATGCAGGACAAATTGAAAACACTCGATGAGAGGTCACAGCAATTGGGTCTGAAAATACACAGGGAAAAGACAAAAATAATGCGAATAAATGCAGGTAATGAAAACAGGGTTGAACTTGAAGAAACGCCAATACAAGATGTAGAATCATACACATATCTTGGCAGTAATATAGATAAAGTTGGAGGGACAGACAGCGATATCAAAATAAGAATACAAAAAGCAAGAGGAGCTTTCATTGCATTGGGAAATATATGGAGATCAAGAGAAATAGGATCCAACACGAAAATAAGAATCTTCAACTCAAATGTGAAGTCAGTCCTATTGTATGGCTCGGAGACATGGAGAACAACAAAGACAACAACCAAAAAGCTACAGACTTTCATAAATGGGTGCTTGCGTAGAATAGAGGGATTAAAATGGTATGACAAGGTTACCAATGTGGAACTGATGACAAGAACGGACAAGTGCCAGTGGAACAAGAGATGAGAAGAAGACGATGGCGATGGATAGGACACACACTGAGGAAACCTGTTGATAGCATTACAAGGCAGTCCTTGTTCTGGAACCCCCAGGGCAAGAGAGGCAGAGGAAGACCAAGAAGTACATGGAGAAGAGAGTTGGAAACAGAGGTGAAAATGATGAGGAGAACATGGAAAGAACTTGAGATGATGGCACGTGACAGGAGGACTTAGCATGTGTTTGTTGAAGGCCTATGCTCCTTTGGGAGTGGAGGGTTATGAATAAGATTTTTCTGTAAAACCAGTGATTCTCAGCCGGGGTACAAGTACCCTGGGAATAACTCAAGAGGCACTAGGGGGTACCTCGGCACGTTGCATTCAAAAGGGCGGATTTTGTTGTGCTTTGTTTTGAGTAAAATATTTATCAGCTAATTACGAAATGGTTTAGAATATAGATGATACATACATGTTTACAATATTCTTATTTGTTATTGTTATGTAGGGGAAAAAAAAAGGGGGGGGGGGGGGTAAAAGTTTGAGCTTACGGCTAAATATCGCATACGGCAACTTGTTATCTCTATCCGCTAAAATCACATCTACATCTCGGTGGGAGGTGTTGAGGTGGGAGGTGGGGGGTGGTGAGGACAGGTTTCGTTTGGTTTTTAGGACCATCTTCATTGCACACAGACAACGGCATGAGTGCTCCTCCCTTAGATCACACAAGGAGGATCTCAGCACAGTGGAGAAATCCGTAGCACCGGCGAGGATCCCAATATTTTTATACAGGAATGACACATTCTATAAACATTTTTGTGGTGGGTAGGTTTCCTTATTGTGCAAACTTTGCGAAGGCAGCGGCCGTATGGCCTACTCTTTATGATTTTCAATTGCCGAAGGATTTTTAACGTGCGTAACTTGCACTCCGTTTTGTCGCTGTTATCCGAGAAGGCTAGGCATCCGATATTATTTTCCAGGAGGTCAGGGGGGAAGGGGGGCGGGGGGTATGGCATCATTATGAACAACTGCTTCTGAAAAGAGAAAAAAAATGCCATCAATTATATTTCCTCGACATGAAGCGAATCCGGTACCTTTAGAATTAGAGGTGGGTGATATACCTGTAAGCCACTCACGGTCCCTGGTGGCAACAATTTGGTCTGTAATGGCGTGGATCCTGGTTCAGCCAGTAGAGCGCTTTCTAATGGGGTTGTGTTGAGGAAGGCGGGAAATTTCCAGAAACGTTTTGTCTTGTAATTGTGTGTTGTATCCAAGTAATAGGGGATTTGTTTTTTTCCTCTGCGTACCTTTTTTTAAATTTAAATTGTTATGTCATACCAATGATGGGTAAATATTTAGTAAGAATTAAATACAGAAATTTAGATTCTATCTAGATAGCAGAAAGTTGGTGAAGACTGTCGCGGCAACGTCTCATTAGATTTGACTGTCACGTCAACGTCTCATTAGATTTACAGAGCAAGACTATTTGTAATTAGGGGTCCTAATAATACTGAATTTTTTATCAGTTTAAAATTGTAAGAGTAACGGTTATTTTTTGGGTCCATTAGATTAGCTAGAATACAGTACATACATACATACACACATACATACATGCAACAGACCGGAAAACGTAGCGTTCTTAGCGTTCGGTGATTACGATAATTGTATGGGGTATCTAAAGACCTTGTCAACCGTCCATGGGGTATCGTACCTTGGCCAAACAGGTTGAGATGCACTGGCGTAAACAAAAGCTAATTAACTGACACTGTCGCCGATAACTGACACATAACTTGTCTCTTGCAGGTCAAGGTCACATACACACATTTCATGGGCGTATCTCTAACCTGTCTTTGTATTCTTCCCCATCGCTTTAACTTCACACAGCTACACTTAGTCCTCATAAAGAGGAGGTTCGTTCGTTCGTCGACTATATTGAAGTTATACCCTGTTCAACCAAAGCGGTTATAATTGGGGTATATTGTGCGTTGGGTTCTTCGATGCTAGCCGGTTGTTAGCCCTGAAAAGGACTGGTCCTAAAAAGGACCACTAGCTGACATTGTTGTTTGCCTGTTCGTGGTGCCGTGGCGTGTTCCATAGTGTTTTTCATATCCTGTCTCACTATCTGGCTTGTGTGGTTTTGTGTGTTTTTACCTCTTCGTTTCTGTTTCTTGTGTCTTCCTTTTCTCCTGTATCTGAAATAGCGCTTTTTCTATTATTGATGGGAGTAGCTTTTCTAGCGTTTCCTCGATTACTTCTTCGTCTGATTGGTCGTTCGTTTTAGTTTCTCGTTTGTTAGTTGTAATTTCCTCAATGGCTATTCTTTCTGCTTCTATTCTTTTGAGTATTTCTGCGTTTTCTTCTTTCAGCTCTGTCAGCTTCTTGACGTCTGTTCTATTTGTTGCTGGATTCTTGTCATGTCTTCCATCATATTTCTAATGCTCTGCAGATCTATCATATCTTCTCCACTGTCAGTTTGATCTTCGGGAGTCTGCCTGCTTCTATTCTCGACCTCGAGTTTCAGTTTCATTTCTTCAACTTCCGCTATCAGCTTATGCAGCTGTCTTCTATCTATCGTGCGCTGTTTGTCTGCGACATCCGCAGCCACTCTGTGTTTTGCCTCTTTGAAAAGGATGTTTTTGGACACAGAATCCTTCAGGATGCTTTTAGTTTCCTGAAACACTGGGCAGCCTCTGTACCTTGCCCCGTGGTTTCCGAGGCAGTTTGCACAGGTACGGTTTGCATTCATGACCTTGTAATTGAGATCTTCCATCGCCTTGGGACAGTCGCGATATGGGTGGCTCCCCGCACAATACCGGCAAACTGTATCTCTTCTGCACGTTTACTTTGTGTGGGAAAACTGCTGGCAGTTAGAGCACTGCATGGCCGAAGGGATACATGCTTCTGTCCTTTTTTATGTAGTTTGGAGCGTCAGTCTCTCAGGTCTTGTCGATCCTTCAATCGTTACTACAATCAGATTTGTATCTTTCTTGTTCCAGGTTTTTAGCTTTTCGACCTGCATGATTTTGACATCTGTGTTTTCGGTTAGTAGGTAGCTGTGAACCTCGCTTGCGGGCCATCTGGTATCAACCCCTCTTATGACCAACTTCTTTGTTGTCTTGGATGTTTCCACCACTGTTTTTATCTGGTGGGGCAGCTGGACTTCTTTTGGACCGGACTCCAGTTCGATCATTAGCGAAGTGGTTGTTTCATTGTTGGTGAGGGAAAGCACGACTCCCTTTTCGTGTCTCCCTACTTTAGCGATGCCTCTCCTGTCAGTTATTACCTCGAGGATACCGATCACTTTATCGTTGGTTAGGGCCCTGAGTGAGGCCTCACCTCCAGACATCTGGGTGATCTTAACGATCCTCTCCTGTATCGTATCTGTGTTGTTTGTCTTGTTAGTCTGTGTCCTTTGTTCCCTTCTCCGGTCTTGGTTACAACAAGAATCATGTTCCTGGTCGTTGTTAGAAGGAGCCTTTTCTTGTGCCTGAGCTTTTGAGTTGTTATCAGTTGTTGTTTCGTCCGGACTAGGTCTAGTCATTTGTGTCTCGGGGTTTTCGTTGGCTTGTATCTCGGCTCTAACAATTTGCGCCGTCTGAGTGTTGTTTCGTTGGATTTGACACTCCTCTGCCACTTGGTAATTCTCCATCATCGAGTTTCGGACAGCGTCATCGATGTCTAGGCCTGGCATGACGGGCGTGGATGTTGACGTTGTTTCGTATGGTGGTTGTGAATTCGCTTGTAGTTTATCTCTTGCCTCCTTCTGGAATTTTAGCCTTCTGTCGTGAAATATTCTAATCCACATATATAAATTATCAGGTAAATATAAAGCCTAACAAATAAATTCTAATAAAGAAAAGAGCAATGGTAAAATAACAGTGCTGTCACAAAGAATGTACTCGAAATCCCCCTTTGTTTTATGCTTCGTCTGCAAATTGTAACGTTTCCACGTTAAATATAAGCCACTGCATAAATACAAGCGTTTCCACAACACATTAAAACGGGTATTGCATTTCTAAGAAAAACATTGAGAGGCACACTGCGTAATGACCTAAATTAATCCTAACATTAATTATACTACGTTACCAAAACGAACGAACAGATGGACTCAAATAGAAAGAGAGAGGGGCGAATAAAATCAGGAACGCATGCAACACTAAACACGTGTCTCGCTATTAATGCCACCCCCAACACGCGTCGCGCGATACACAATTACTACTATCACGCGTGTAAGGCCACATGCACTAACTTTTTTTCAGACGGACAGTGATAAAAACACTAACCTTCCCAGAGTTAGGTTTTAAAAATCTTGAAAAACGCTTATTAGAAAAGATAACATTAGATGGGTTTACGTTTGAAAACATTACAGTACCCAGACAGCACATCTTCGAAACAGGAGGTAGAAGAAATTGCATATTTTGAACGCAGCCACTTAGCTCTTTTAAATTTGTATATTTGGGTTCCTTAGGGCTTGCTGACAAAGAATATGTAAAACGTTACGCAAATAGTCTAGGAATTAATAAATTATAACCAAAATAAAATAGTGGGGATGCCTGACAGCATGAAATCATTTCTGCTCCTAAAATTTTTTTATAACGTGTTTGAAAAAACCTTACGTTACGGAAATAGCCTACCATGTTAACTCCTAATTGATTGGAGCGCAACAAATATAAGACTAAACACGATTGGTCGGGCTATAAATACTATCTTGCGTTGTTATGGGAAACGAATAGAAGGGGTATTTTTTTGAAAAGATGTGGAGACGTGGTTTCATTGGTTAGAGCTGCGAATATACACAATTCAGAGCGTTAGTTCGAGACCACTAGTTCAAATAAGCATGATGAAGCAACAGTGCGTTGAAGCCAGCTCATATTTTTGCTAAATAAAAGCCTGGAACATAAGCAGATGGGAATTTGTGCCAGTATTTGTGCCAGAATTCATTGCTAGTCAACGTATCTGTGTATTTCCATGAATTGTGGTAAGCTTGAAATATTCAATATCTTTTAATGAAAATTGAATGTAAATTGTTAATTTATGCCTGTATATATGTGTAGTTCAGTAGCGAACATGATGTAAAGCCTATAATGCTCCAGCCTGAACAGAAGGTGTCGGAGGAAAGTAAAACTGCATGGAATGGCCAAACAGTACACTGACACCTAGATTATTGATTAGACAGAAATAATGCTGGAATTGCAGAGGCGTGGTAACCATTAAGGAGGGAAATACTGGTATAAAGTATTTCAGATGAAGCTGACAGTTGGCCTAACGCTCTGAACTCAATGTTTGTGATGTATTGTGCTCAGTGTAGAACTAGAGTATCAATTAGTTATGAAGTAGAAGGTACATCCTTCTTGTTTTCAGGGACTGTGGTCTTAACGTTATTGAGCAGCACCTGGTCAGAGCTTTGCTGAATCCAGAGTCGGACAGCATACTCCTTGGTCCATTTAGCTATCAGTGAGGTGTCTCCAGAGCCCAGGGGAGAAATCGAGCAGAGGAGTCTTTTCCTGCCGCCATCACGCAAGATAAGCTGATGTGGCCAGCTGAGCTCAACATTATGTACCCCCATCTTAAAATGACATTGTAAAAATAACATTAAGAGGGGAATTTAATTGTTTTAATATCAGGAACTGAGAACATCTCCAATACTAGTTCCAATAAAGACAAACTATTGAAGTCATGATGACAAATACCAACAGAGCTTGAACAAAACAAAACCAGTATTACCTCATATTACTACTACACAACTGACACACATAGGATACTATTAAAAATATATGTCACTACAAGATTCATATTGAGAAATTCTGTACATATAACTTGTAATTAAAATTGATTGTGATTCCTGGTTCCCTTTGTATTTGAATCAGGACACATATACATTCATGACAGCAATGAATACATATTGTTATTTGAAAAGTTATCAGTGACTCCTTTAAGATATCCTTGTAGAGTGTTTTATGTATGTGAGTGTCACAGTGTTGTCAAGTGTAGTGGAATAAATTAAATTGTTTATCTGTCTGTTGTTGTTTTGACTTACACTTCATCATACACATACCCTAGACATATAACGTAGTCATCACACTATTCCAGAATAATTCTGACTGAGGTATACATATGTGGCAGCAAGTAAGGTTATATATAATACACTACTCTTATTAGATATATATACCTTCACAGCTGATCTCAGTCAGTACACTAAGTCCCCTATAAATATTTATAACATCCCACTTTACCACACCTTCTCATCATATTTTTTGCAATTCCGGTAATGGCTTCCTCTCCTCTTGGGCTAAGAGCTGCATGAAATTTTGCGCGGCTGTCAATTGTTGCCACCGCCGTGGTGTCAGGAGCTACATTGCATGGCTTCTCGGAAGGTTCGGCCTCGACGCTAGTATTTGGGGCAGCTTTGCTCTCCGTAATCTGTTCTGTGATGACTCTTCTTTGTTGTCACGTACTGGCGGGCTTTTATAAACTTTCTTTTTTTTTTTGGCTTGTGGCTTGGTACCAACCATTTTGTCTTCTGCGTACGTTCTGAAAAGGACGTTGGTTTTAGTATATTGCTATTTGCGATCAGTTGAAAAAGTGATGATCGAGAAAGAGGCGGTTGATATCACGCGTCTCTTTATATATCCACGCAGCTTCTCTGTTAGGACGATTTGTGAAATCAGTGCTATCATGTTGCTTTTCTCGTGGAGACGACATACTTGGAGAACGTGTGTTTTCTTCTGTTCTCGGCAAGGACATATCTTAAATGTTAAGTTTGCGAGGCTTCTCAAGCTGCTTGGTCAAGGTACCCCCTGGACGGTTGACAAGGTCCTCAAATACCCCATGCAATTATCGTAATCACAGAACGCTATGAAAGCTGTGTTTCTGTCTGTTACCTGGGGAAGGTTCCTGTTCTCCTACCAGGCATGTCAACCAGGTGGTGGATGGTTGAATGGCCTTTAGATAGACAGGTTAGCTGTGAATACTGAATAATCAGCCGTGAACCAAAACAGGTGGTTGTAACTGAGGGCGAAGTGGGATAGTTGTGAGGGACATCTGTCTGAATCAAATCACCTCTGAAGGTTTATGATGTAACAACCAGCGAGAGTGGGGTGTTTTAACCTCTTCCCTCCCCACTGCCTAGTGGGTTTGACGTTTTAGTCAAAGTCTAGTGGAGACAACCGTACACAAACCGACGGAAAGCAACGGGAAACTACCGTCGTATCATCCCTTGTACAATCAAGAATCACAACAACTTCCTTGCAAAAAGACAACGAAGTTAAGCAGGAATCCGGAGGAATCACCTCGTCCGGTAGGAAGCATCATGTGCTACAGGTGAGACCCGACCGTCATCAAGCTACTGTCAGCAAAACTAGAATTAAGGATAACGTAATCCAAGGAACTTGGAATGCCATGACACTTGTGCAGAGTGGAAAATTACATAACATCAAGAATGAAATGGAAAGAAAGAATTTTAATTATTAGGGCAACGTGTCACGGGATTGTATCCATTGCTCTGTAGTGATGGTCCTACAATGGCCAATATTTAGAGTATGCAATGATGGTCTTCAAAGGTATCCACCTTCGTTCATGATTACTCTTGGCAGAGTTGTAAATAGAAGGATAGTGCTTCTATTTTAGGGAGTCCTCATAGGATTTTGCAGAAATTAAGCACAACGCTGAGATCATCTAAGCCGTCATGAACTTATTATCTGCCCGACCCTTCAATGAGAATAAAGATATATTTGCTCATTTCCGAGCCCACATCTGAATTATTCGGTAAAATATTACTTTAGTAGCTCTGTTGTATTATATATTTAAGATAACTGATTCAATCGTGTGCACTTCGCTCTGTAATAATTAAATCAACTATCAATTTTCATATACATACACACAATTATATAATCAATTATTGCTTAACAAGAGTAAATAAATAAATGGGTTTAGGAAATTGAAAATATGGAGTTTATTTACTCACAGGAAAAAAAAATACCGGTGAAGGTGTTTTGTTTTTATAAGGTGTGAGGTCTTTTACTCTGGCTTGAATAAAATAACTTAGCTGGCCAGATGTTAAAAATAGAGTGCTAACATCTCTGTAATCGTTGATTCTGTGGTGAGGGTACGTCACAGGCGTTGTTGCAGGGGTAACCGCTCCGAACGTCAAGGCAAGGATCTTCAAACCCGTCGAAGGCAGCTATCTAGCGTAGGCCACAAGCTCTTGATTCACAGACACATACCAAGCTGGTACAACACACTTGAGAAGAAACAAATGTCTCTGCTAAATATCAGTTTTCTGACACTCATGAGGAATTTTCATGAGAGGGGTAGGGGAGAAGACCTATACAAAAGTCAGACATTCGAATAAGCTTCGTCTAGATGAAATATATTAAAATAGACTACTTCTGATTGAAGACTTTCAACTGTGTATGAATCTGGAAGCGTGGGTGAAAAGTCCATAATAATGTAGCACAATTTTAGACCCTGGCACTGTGTTTCATTGAGTACAGATGACATTGTCAGCCATGCCAGGACCGAGGAAAAACAGGATTCCAATTGAGAAGACCGGACCCCCTATTGAAGATCTTCTTAGATCAATTAGAAATAAACCTCAAATTCATTCAACTGGAAACCACAAAGTCCTCGGAGCCTATATACAAGATGATAGTGGGATTATATATAACATGAATACCCCGACTACCTGCAAGACGGCCTCCGAAAATAAGTGGCCCGACTTTATTAGAAAGTTTTACATGTGCAAGAAGTCTGTAAATTCTCAACCGATATATGGTAAATAGTACATTTTATCCTTTTATATCTTGCCTGATATATTTAGGTTGCTGGTAAATGTCCAGGTTCATACGAGGCTGACAACCTCAGCATACAAAATGACTGGTTTCATGAACCAGCACTGTAAGAGTATTATGAACCTTTCTACGGATCACATGGAGTCTTTTATTTGAAAGCTATGTGCTACACAAATGGGCGTAGATGCGTCATCACAAGGAATTGGTGGTTGTCTGCTTCAGCCGCATATGAGCAGATTACACCCAGTATGTTACATGAGCCGAAAACTCAGTTCAGTGGAAGTCAATTATCCAGTGATATAGCGAGAACTCCTGGCTGTGGTATGGTGCCTTACGAAACTCCAACGATATTTCATATGATGACGATTCTTCATCAAGACAGAAACAGGTCTTTAACGTATTTACAGACGGCCTGCTATCCGAATGCAAAGATTGTGCGTTATGCACTTCTTATTCAGCCGTATAACTACACAATATTGTCCATTGATGGGACAGACAATGTCATCGCTGAAATTCTATCTCGTTGTACAACTTAGACTTTTTATAAACGAACGTTATAGTTGTCAATCTGTTCACTTGGGGAGCATTTCTATTAACTGTACACTATTATCAATAATACACGGAATGAACATTAAGTCGTTAATTAATGTAAATTATAATGTGGACTGTTATGGACATCGTGATAAATCTAACAGTGATTTTATAGTGATTTAATAGTGGATACATGGTAATGCTACTATATTTCTAGTCAAGCTGACTGTTAAGGATAGATTTGAGATAATATATTGTAGCATGTTGCTACACGCTAGCACATGTCCATTTTCCTTTTCTTTCCTTGGAAGTAACACAACAGCTTCGTCGCCAGGTAATAGTTGACGTATTCGTCTATTACGATTTTGGAACTGGCGTGATCTTGCTTTAGCAGCCTCGGAAGAAGCTGTAGCCAGTTGGAAGGCATCTATAATGTTACGCCAAAGATTAACGACGTATTCATAAGATGACTGGGTGTCTTGAGTCATCTCTGAGTCTATGAGTAGATTCTTAATAAGTGACATGGGACCTCGAAGTTGAGCTCTAAACACAAGCTCAAAAGGCGAGAAACCGGTCTTTTCATTCGCTACCTCACGGTATGCGAACAGCACGGCGGGTAAAACCCTGTCCCAATCTTGAGGATATTTCACAGTAACTTTCCCCAATAACTGCTTTAACGTCCGATTTAGACGTTCTACCATGCCATTGCTCATCACATGGTAAACACTACTGAAAGACCTGTCGATATTGAGGCGTTTCATAACAGAAGTCATAGTGTCAGATACAAATTGAGTACCTCGATCAGAAAGAAGTTTGCGAGAAAAACCAAGTCTAGAAAAAAAAATCAAGAAAAGGGCATCAGCGACGTCATTAGTGGTGATGTTCTTAAGAGGTTTGGCCTCGGGCCATCGAGTGCACATGTCAATATATGTCAGCACATACATGTGTCCTCTAGCGGACATAACAGGTAAAGGACCGATTATATCAACGGCCATTTTCTCAAAGGGGAGTACAGGTATATCACACGCCTGAATCGGGGCCATATGATAGGCTCCTCTTTATTTCAACTTTTGACAAGTAACGCAAGAGCGACAATATGTGGAGGCGTCTCTGGAAATTCACTGCCGAAAGAAAGAGGATAAAACTCTGGAACGCGTCCTAGAGTAGCCCATATGGCCAGCACAGTGAGAATTGCGTGCATGTTGTAGAATGTACGTACGAGGTTTTTGTGGAACCATCACCCGATGTCTGACCAAAGATGAATCTTTAAAATTCCTAACCAAGAAAATATCTTTAAGTGTGTACCAATGGTTGGATGACAAACTACCATCAACATCATCATTATCTCTGACTAATCTAAAGAATTTCTTCAAAGAGCCATCTTCTCTTCGAAGTTTGATAAAGGACTGTTTGTCTATATCAGAGTGCACGTGAAAATCGTCCTGAGTTCCAGGATCGGTATCATCATTTTCCTTTAGTGCCAGGGCCTGAGCACGTGTAGTAACTGCAGCGGCAGTTGCTAAGTTTTGACGTTCCCACTGATCAATATCCTCGGGTGAGCAATCATTGCTGCCGTGTATCCGGCCAAGTGTGACATCCTTCCATGTCTCAGTTGATTGAAGAGGAAAGACAGGTAAGTTCATGGAAACATCCGAAGAAGAAGATTCTTCTTCCTGAATTACTGATAGCGCAGAGTAGTGAGTAGCAAGCCTGGGGTGCTCATCAACTGCATGAAAGATGGCTTGTAGATGTTCCGGTCTAGTGTGGAATTCTTTAAGCATAGTTATGTGAAAGGTCTTCCTTTTCCCTTTTATATCTAAGATATAGTCAACATCAGGAATGCGAGACAACACTTTGTAGGGACCATTCCAAGCAATTAAAAGTCTATTCGGCCCGTAAAATTGGCACAGAGCCGTTATAGATTCACCAGTCATGAAATCCATCAGTCTTGTACACCAATGAGACCTATCAAGATTATTATCTTCACAAACATTTTAAAAACGTTGTAAAAAGGACGAGATATCGTCTATTTTTGGCTTAAACACAGGGAAACGAAATCTAGCAGAACCGCTATTATGGTTGCTAGAGGAACCTCTAAGTTCAGAGTTATCATTTTATCTACTCTGATGTTGCCCTCTGTGTTCTTCAATACGTAAAGTCGCCATTTTTTCTTCATGTGCACATTTGTTTTTTCTAATTCTTTTTCATGTGCAAGTTTTTTTCTTCTATTGTAGCATGTGTAGTAACATGCTACAATATATTATCCCAAATTTATCCTTAAACCTGACTTAAGATATGATTTATTTAACATTATTTGGGCATTATAAATCGTTGGTATGTATGAAGTTTACTATCCTTTCTGATGAAAACCTTCGGTTTGTTTTCTTCAGAGAAGCAGGTAAACTGTTATGAGCCTTTTTGCGCACCACATAAGGTTTTGTATTTGAAAGCTATGTGATGCACAAAGGGGCATGGGTGCGAATGTGTTTATGCGTGATTGTGAGGGTGACGTGAAATTGTTTGGTGTAACAACGAGAGCATAGTGTGTAAGATGTCCGTCGGGACTAGCAGTGTTTGAAGAGTGTTTGGAATATATCCATATGGACTGACTGCATTATAGACACTGTTGAATCTTATGAAGGAGTCGTCTCTCAATTATATAATATTTCAGGAAAGTGTCGGATACATCTAGATGGACAATAAGGAAATATACAAATAATACGGACGCGGTAAAATCAGTATAATTGATTACTATTGAATAATTAACTGCCCGTGGACGTTGCAAAGAATATGTGAATAAAATATGTATGTGCAGAGAAGCACTAAGATGTTCGATGGACGACTGAAATATAATTAAGTGAATTTTATGATACATTGAAGATCAATGATTTTATGTCAAGGTAAAGTGGACGTTATTAAAAATGTTGCCTACGATTTGGTACTTGAGAATAATTTTGACAAGTTATGTTTTTGGCCGTTTTGTTTTGAGTCATTGCGTTTTTGTTTATTGATATCACACCAACACCAAATCACGAAACCCGTAGCCTAATCGTACGTAACAAAGAGCTGAGACTGCTTCCTGCGGGTTTCCTCACGAGGAACCCAAAAAGCATAGGTAGCCTCAGGCTCCATGTGGAGTAGAGAGTGAATGATGATGACATCATGGTGTGCATATTTATGATAGGAAACTCTATATAGAGCGAAACAACAGGAGACAGTCTGATCATCAGAAGTAGTCCCCCCCCTCCCATTGATCAAGTGTTTCGATCCCTTAATCGCCTTTACATTCTAAGGGGGCGGGCCAACTTGGGTCATGATCTCCCGAGTGTAAACCTCCTGTTGTTAGATATTACTCAGACATAAGGGTCTTTTATTTTTGGTCATGCGCCCTAATATAACCGACTTGGTTGAACGGGACGCTCCTCGCCAAAATGAGGAAAAACTTAAAAAAACAAAACAAAGATAACTTAACCCACTCCACCTTGGTTGCAGCATTTTAACTTCATTCTTGTTTTTCTTCCAGTTGGAGGCAATTGTGAAAGTAACCCGTATGTTAGATATAAATTACTGTCCTGAATTCCACAGTGCGTTTTGGTTGCTCCACAGCCAGCACTATGCCCTTTCGCAGTTTCACTGAGTCTCTTAAGTGCCCTTGATCTTGACTTCTTTCAAATCCAACAGTTCCAGTAGATCGTACATTGAGGCAGCCACTAGACCTCTTGCACCTACCTCAACAGCCATGAACCTTGCAGTGAACCCATCGTGTCTCAGGTCCGTGACCAGATCATTATACTTGGTCACTTTGAATGAGTGTTGCGTGTCCAATATGGATTCAAACGGCACGGTCAGCTCAATCATTATAATCATTATATATCCGATGGTGAGGAATGTAGCACTATATCTGGCCGCCGTCTTCGAGATCTTCTGATACTTTATGGATGTGTACCTCGTCCAGGTAGATCTACTGTCATATACCAGTCTTTTGCACAGACAAGAATAGATGGTAAACTGCTACTTTATTTACTTGGTTTTGGATGTGCTGACTTTCCTGCTCTCAGAAAATGTGTATGTGTGGTACTCAGTGTGACTTTGCTGTTCGCCTTTTACCCTTGCCTGGTCTGTTGTAGCAGCCAGCTCACATAGTACTCTGTTGTGGCGCCATGTGTATCACCCTTGCCTTAATAACGTCTTGCAAGCTGAGAATACATGTTCAAGTGTCTGCATCCCATTGCACAGGGGCACTGAGCATCATCAGACTTTCCCCCATCTCACAAGGTTTGCGGACGATGGCAGGAGGTCATACATTGATCTGATAATGAAGCTGCGTCCAAGGGGTGCCATACATCAATCCTTATCAAGGACCTTTGCAAGGCTCTTTCCCATGTTGTCTATTGGCCTTGCTGGGCTTTCTGCGCTGCTTTTAGCATCCTCTTATCATTCTCACCTTCTCGAATTTCCTTAATTAACAAGTCTCTGCGTTTCCTATTTGATGCCTGTGACCACCAGCGGATGTCACCATGGGCAAATCTCCGTCTATTAGCCTGTGCGTTTCCGATTACCTCCTTCATCTTGAGTGACTCTTGAGCAGCACCAACAGCTTCATCTATTTTCCCCGTCCTTCCAGTTTTCAGTGTGAGCATAATGAACTTTACTACGTCATCTGCTGATTCGCACAGCATCATTGCGAGTTTCGAAATCTCCTACTTCGTATTCTTCCACAACTGACCCCAAAAGCAGAGGTAGCCCCAGGCTTCATGTGGAGCAGGGAGTGGATGATGATGGCATCAGGGTGTACATATTTATTATATTAACATTTTAATAAGTTTATATGTAAATTTAAATATATTTAAAACAGGCAAAAGTCGTTTTCCGTTGTACAGCCAATTTTTTTCATAAAATTAACTGAGTTTAACTATGGTCTAATCCACTGTGTTTAACACTGATACTCACCGAGGGTAAAATTTTTGAGAAAAGAGAAAAGGGGTCGGTGGAATTGACAGCAGGAAGGCCCCTGACATTCTACAACATGCACGCGATTCTCACTGTGTTGGCCATATGGGCTACTCTAGGACGCGTTAGTAAGAAAATAACCGTAATCAGATGCAGGACAAATTGAAAACACTCGATGAGAGGTCACAGCAATTGGGTCTGAAAATACACAGGGAAAAGACAAAGATAATGAAAATATATGCAGGTAATGAAAACAGGGTTGAACTTAAAGAAGCACCAATACAAGATGTAGAATCGTACACATATCTTAGCAGCAATATAGACAAAGTTGGAGTGATAGACAGTGATATCAAAATAAGAATACAAAAAGCAAGAGGAGCTTTCATTGCACTGGGAAATATATGGAGATCAAGAGAAATCGGATCCAACACGAAAATAAGAATCTTCAACTCAAATGTGAAGTCAATCCATTTGTATGGCTCTGAGACATGGAGAACAACAAAGACAACAACCAAAATAAATTTTTTAATGAAAATAAATGGGTGCTTGCTTAGAATAGAGGAATTAAAATGGTATGACAAGGTTACCAACGTGGAACTGATGACAAGAACTAGACAAGTGCCATAGAACAAGAGATGAGTAGAAGACGATGACGATGGATAGGACACACACTGAGGAAACCTGTCGATAGCATTACAAGGCAGTCCTTGTTCTGGAACCCCCAGGGCAAGAGAGGCTGATGTAGACCAAGAAGTACATGGAGAAGAGAGCTGGAAACAGATATTAAAATGATAAGGAGAACGTGGAAAGAAATTGAGATGATGGCACATGACAGGAGGATGTGGCATGTGTTTGTTGAAGGTCTATGCTTCTTTGGGAGTGGAGGGTTATAGATATATAAAGGACGCGTTCCAGGGTTTTTTCTTTTGGCCGGGAATTTCCAGAGACGCCTCCACATATTGTCGCTCTTGCGTTACTTGTCATGAAGTGAAATCAAGAGGAGCCTATCATATGGCCCCGATTCAGGCGTGTGATATACCTGTACTCCCCTTTGAGAAAATGGCCGTTGATATAATCGGTCCTTTACCTGTTATGTCCGCTAGAGGACACATGTATGTGCTGACATGTATTGACATGTGCACTCGATGGCCCGAGGCCAAACCTCTTAAGAACATCACCACTAATGACGTCGCTGATGCCCATTTCTTGATTTTTTTTCTAGACTTGGTTTTCTTCGCAAACTTCTTTCTCATCGAGGTACTCAATTTGTATCTGACACTATGACTTCTGTTATGAAACGCCTCAATATCGACAGGTCTTTCAGTAGTGTTTACCATGCGATGAGCAATAGCATGGTAGAACGTCTAAATCGGACGTTAAAGCAGTTATTGGGGAACGTTACTGTGAAATATCCTCAAGATTGGGACAGGGTTTTACCCGCCGTGCTGTTCGCATACCGTGAGGTAGCGAATGAAAAGACCATTTCTCGCCTTTTGAGCTTGTGTTTAGAGCTCAACTTCGAGGTCCCATGTCACTTATTAAGAACCTACTCATAGACTCAGAGATGACTCAGGACACCCAGTCATCGTATGAATACGTCTTTAATCTTCGGCGTAACATTATAGATGCCTTCCAACTGGCTACAGCTTCTTCCGAGGCTGCTAAAGCAAGATCACGCCAGTTCCAAAATCGTAATAGACGATTACGTCAACTATTACCTGGCGACGAAGCTGTTGTGTTACTTCCAAGGAAAGAAATTGAAAATGGACATGTGCTAGCGTGTAGCAACATGCTACAATATATTATCTCAAATCTATCCTTAACAGTCAGCTTGACTAGAAATATAGTAGCATTACCATGTATCCATTATTAAATCACTATAAAATCACTGATAGATTTATCACGATGTCCATAACAGTCCACATTATAATTTACATTAATTAACGACTTAATGTTCATTCCGTGTATTATTGATAATAGTGTACAGTTAATAGAAATGCTCCCCAAGTGAACAGATTGACAACTATAACGTTCGTTTATAAAAAGTCTAAGTTGTACAACGAGATAGAATTTCAGCGATGACATTGTCTGTCCCATCAATGGACAATATTGTGTAGTTATACGGCTGAATCAGAAGTGCATAAAGCACAATCTTCGCATTAGGATAGCAGGCCGTCTGTAAATACGTTAAAGACCTGTTTCTGGCTTGGTAAAGAATCGTCATCCTAAGAAATATCGTTGGAGTTTCGTAAGGCACCATACCACAGCCAGGAGTTCTCGCTATATCACTGGATAATTGACTTCCGCTGAACTGAGTTTTCGGCTCATGTAACATACGGGTGTATTCTGCTCATATACGGCTGAAGCAGACAACCACCAATTCCTTGTGATGTCGCATCTATGCCCATTTGTGTAGCACATAGCTTTAAAAAAAAAGACTCTATGTGATGAGTAGAAAGGTTCATAATACTCTTACAGTGCTGGTTCATGAAACCAGTTATTTTGTATGCTGAGGTTGTCAGCCTCGTGTGAACCTGGACATTCATCAACAACCTAAATATGTCAGGCAAGATATAAAAGGATAAAATGTACTATTTACCATATATCGGTTGAGAATTTACAGACTTCTTGCACATGTAAAACTTTCTAATAAAGTCGGGCCACTTATTTTCGGAGGCCGTCTTACAGGTAGTCGGGGTATTCATGTTCTTTATAATCCCACTATCATCCTGTATATAGGCTCCGAGGACTTTGTGGTTTCCAGTTGAATGAATTTGAGGTTTATTTCTAATTGATCTAAGATCTTCAATAGGGGATCCGGTCTTCTCAATTGGAATCCTGTTTTTCCTCGGTCCTGGCATGGCTGACAATGTCATCTGTACTCAATGAAACACAGTGCCTGGGTCTAAAATTGTGCTACATTATTATGGACTTTTCGCCCACGCTTCCAGATTCATACACAGTTGAAAGTCTTCAATCAGAAGTAGTCTATTTTAATATATTTCATCTAGACGAAGCTTATTCGAATGTCTGAGAAAACTGCACAGGCGATTCGCCACAGTGTGAAATGCGATACACCGAAACAGGTGAAATAAAATCTGACAACTACTACAAAATAATTTAATCAAGAGGAAATAAATATGAAAGAAGAGCAGGCATAATATTAAATGCAGAAAGAGCAAAAACAGAAAAGGGATTTTGGGTAATATCAGATCGAGTCCTGTTAGTACAAGCAAATAAATAAGTCTCCTGGCAGAAGGACGCATATCAAAATAAGGAACATTGTTAATGGGTCATGAGAACATAATAGAAAGATGGACATAATACATCAAAGAGCTGTATGAAGACGAAAGACCAGATTTGAACGACCAGAACAGCTGTGAAGGACCGCCAATACTTGTAGCTGAGATAGAGGATGCCATGAGACACATAAAGAAAAGCAATGTGCCTGGACTAGATAATGTAACAGTAGAAGAAATGGACGCTTTGGGAGAATTTGGAGTAGAAGTGATTACAAAACTCTTAAATGATGTCTACAACAGTGATCAAATACCTGATGATCTGCTAAAATCAATATTCAAAGCTTTGCTAAAGAAACCTGGAGCCATAGAATGTTAAGAACATCGCACTATTTGTTTTATGAGTCATGTGACCAAAATATTATTACGAATTATCATGAGAAGAGTGAGAAATAAAATTAAACTAGAAATCAGTAATGAACAGCGTGAATTTGAAGAAGGTATATCATCATGTGACGTATTCTTTCCAGAACATTGTCTCCATTACAGCTGCTCTGAACGCATCACGATTCTGGGCAAGTCGACCTGCATCAGCCAAAGACAAGTTCAGACTCTCTGTGATGTCCTGGGTCCACTGTCGTCTAGGTCGACCCCTTCTCCTTTTTCCAGGGACCATGCCTTCCATCACTGTTTTTTCCAGACTATTATGTCTTTTTATATGACCGAAAAATTTCAGCTTCCTCATTGCGATGGTATTTAGGAGCCAATGTTCCTGTACGTTTAGTGAGTGCAGTACTTCTCTGTTGGTCTTTTTTTCTGTCCAGGGTATTCTCAACATCCTTCTGTAGCATTTCATTTCGAATGATGTAATCTTTTTTGCAACTGTTTTATTGAGTGTCCAAGTCTCGCAGCCGTATATTGCTACTGGGAATATACATGCTCTGATCAGTTGTAACTTTGTTTCTTTGCTTGGAAGAAGGTATAGGAACAAACAATACCATATATATTTGTCACATAATTGGTCGTTCTCTTTTCCGCATTTTGTCTCTCTCTGCCATTTTTGAAAATTATTTCTCATTTTCGAGCACAGAAATCCGTGCCCGAGTCATTGTTTGCAGTTTCTTTTTGTAACTCACGTCAAGTTTGTTTGCCTGCCCCTTCTTGCTGAGAGTTGATACAGGTAAGACTAGATTAGCCGCCAGTCAATTTCGTGTGGTGACACCCGGTGTTTGTGTTTGCACAGGGAGCACCGGTCAGCTATCCATCTCGAGAAATATTAAAGACACACCTGAAGACAACGGAAATGTTGTACGAGATTACTTTGAGACATCACGAAGTTGTAGTGGTAAACATGACCGATAATCGACGGAAACTACACTACGTTATATGGAAAGTGTCTTTTAAATTCATGCAGAATTTGCCTATGAGGAAATTGGTGATGAGAACCCCATCAAAACACGCACTTTTGAATGCCAATGGCTGGGCATTTTAGATGGGTTACATACAACCTTTGGAGCCGCGGTAGCGCAGTGATTAGTGCACTGGCTTCCTAGCTCGGTGGTCTATGGTTCGATCCCCAGTTTAAGTGGGTTTTTTTAGACCGCAAACGGCTCCGGGGTCCACCCAGCCTCATGAATTGGGTACCAGAGCAACTCTGGGAAGGTTAAGGCGGCCGGCGTGATGCTGACCACATCACCCCTAGTGTGCCGATGGTCAAGAAAAAAATGGGCCTAACACCATATTCCCAATATGCCTCAATGGGCGTGTAATGGAATCCTTTACCTTTTTTTTACATGCAACCTTTCTGATTGGAGCCGTGTCAGTTAATAACAACATATGGCGTAGTCGAAAGTTGCAATATAATCTGCCACCTTCGCCGGTTTAGAGCACTGTAAAATCAACTCGATAAGACAGTCAGACAAGCCAGAGTAAAGAATAGGATCAGGATTTCATATTAAAGTACCGGACAGCATGTTTGAGCATCTTGTGGACGTGGATCCCAGGATAACTCTAATTTCATTAATACGGAAAGCCTGGAATCCTAGAAACATGAACACCAAGTCATAGTGATATTCTATTTGCAAAGTAATACCCCAGACCACGTGTAAGAGGCATCTGAAAGACGTTGCAGTAACTATTTATCTGAGCCAGAAGTCAGTATATTCCCAAAGAAATTTGGGGTAAGTTGTACATTTTATAATTCTTTATTTTGCATTTATTAACATGTGAAAATTGCTAAGGGATGCCCAAAGTCAATTGAGCTGGCAACCTCAGCATATACGAGTAGAATGATGATTTCATGAACCACCGCTGCAAGAGCTGGTGACTGTTTTTTTTTTTTTGTGTGGCTTTCTCGTTGAGAACCGAAAGTAGAGATAGTCCGAAGCTCCATACGGAACATGGAGGGGATGATGATATAAACGATGTACATACTTGTTATCACCCGTGTGTTACCGGGGCCCGAAAGGGGAGCAAAGAATAGTAACACTGCACCCTACCACGCATGTCGTAAAAAGCGACTAAGGAGGGTATGGGCATGGGGCTGTTTACCCCATCCCGTAAAAACTTCGCAGGGGATGATGAATATAAATGTAGATTGTTTGGTCTGTTTTTGTTCCACAAAGACGCCACTAGGCGTGGTGGAAACAGCGATAGATTGATCAATTTGTTGTTGCCCAAAGACGCCACTAGGCGTACTGGCCACATACTGCTTTGCCGGTTGGTGGCTAAGGATGGAAGAAGAAGAAGAAGACATACTTGTTATATTAACCTTTTCAACCAGTGCAAATATAAATGTAAACATGTTTAATATAAATGCAATGGATGTTTTCCGCTCATTGGGATTAATATTAATGCTCAGAGAGGGTAAAGTTCTGAGGCAGATGGGATGGAGGAATGAAAAGGGGGACACATGATTTCGTGTTAGGAAACCCAATACTCAGGAGGGTATTAGTTCTCTCTTATTTCATGATATGGAGGACCAGATATAGTAAAAATCATGACAACAATTTGCCAGAAGATATGGAATACAAAAAAATGGCCAAAAGAGTGGACGCAGTCATTAGTAATACCGCTTCCAAAGAAAGGAAATCTAAAAATGTGCAAGAACTACAGAACCATTAGCCTTATTAGTCATCCAAGTAAAGTGATGTTAAGGATACTTTTGAACAGAATAAAACAGAAATCAGAAGAAATCTTGTCCGAGGAACAGGCTGGCTTTAGACCAAAAAGAAGTACCTCAGAACAAATCTTCAATATTAGATTACTGATCGAAAAACATCTCCAGCATCAACACGATTTATACCATAACTTCATCGATTTCACAAAAGCCTCCGATCGAGTCTGGCATGATGGCTTATGGCAAATAATGAGAAAATTCAATTTTGATACCAACATCATAGATATCATTGAAGCACTATACAAGGACGCAAGCAGTGATGTTTTTGCAAGCAATGACATTGGAGAATTTTTCAAAACAACTGTAGGAGTTCGCCAGGGATGTATTCTGTCCCCATTGCTCTTTAATATATATCTAGAACATATTATGCAGGAGGCTCTTTATGATTATAAAACAACCATATCGATTGGAGGCCGACCTCTTTGCAATCTACGTTTTGCTGATGATATCGATCTGATAGCTGGATCAGAATCAGAACTTCAAGACCTTACCTCTAGACTGGAGAAAGTAACAAGAACATGCGGGATGGAAATTAATATAGAAAAAAGCAAGATATTGGTGAATAGCCATAAGAAACATGTTCCGACCAACATTATGTTAAATGAGCAAACGTTAGAAGAAGTTAACACCTTTAAATATCTAGGGTCCACTATATGTAGTGATTGAAGATCAAGTAAAGAAATCAAGACAAGACTTGAGATGGCCTCAGCTGCCATGGCAAGACTGAATGTGATCTGGAAAAGTAACATCAGTTTTCCTGTGAAGATCAAGTTATACAAATCACTTGTATTATCTATTCTCTTATATAGGTGTGAGAGCTGGACACTCACTGCAGATACGGAGCGAAGGATTCAGGCTTTCGAGCATAAATGTTAGAAGAATTTTGCGCATTTGCTATAAAGAGCACAAAACAAATGTCTATGTTAGAGAGAAGATAAACACATATGCAGGCCACCAAGAACCACTTTTGTCAGTAGTGAAACGTCGAAAGCTTGCCTGGTTTGGGCATGAAACTCGTCATGACTCCCTTTCGAAAACGATCCTCCAGGGAACAGTCAAAGGTAAACGAAGAAGAGGAAGGCAAAGAAAATCCTGGGCTGATAACATCAAAGAATGGGGAGGACACGGTTTTTCCACACTTGTACGCATTGCTGAGGACAGAGAGCAGTGAAGGACTTTGTCTGCTGATGCTTCCACCATGGCACCCCTACGACCCATGACGGATTACGGGTTGAGATGAGATGATGATTTCATGATACTAGTCGGCGGTACCAATTGAGGATGCTATCTGTGGAACAGTGTGTGGTATACGTGGCCTGCTGTCAAAGCTAGACACCTTTATCAGACGGGTCTTGAAGACGCTGGACCAGCTTCATGATTACTCCTTGATACTACTTGGAACGTGTTGCAACCACTAGACTAGACCATTGACAAGAGTGAATCAGTCCAAAACCTGCAAAGAACAAAACATCGGCTGGAGCAGAACCAACCGACCTCTTACTGGTAGCTAAGTACACATTTAAAAGCTCCCAAATGAACTTTCCCAAGACTTAAAATTCCCTTATTAACCATAACATCACATGTGATGAGTTTTTAAGAAACTATTCGTTCTTCTTTTTACACGGTTAAATATAATTGATTATTAAATTCATTTTTTTCATATTTACAACGTTATAGTTGATTTAATAATTTTGAATGTACTGCACCCATACGTCTCAGTCATTTTAAATAGCACAAACCGAGCTATTAAATTAATATTTCACTGAATTAAATCAGTTGGGACCTTGACGTGCTAAAATACATAATAATTCTTCATAATAGGTGTCGGACAGATACAAAGTTAACAACTGCTCAGTCAATTCAGCATTGTTCTTGATTTCTGACTTATCTTATGAAACCCCCTCGAGATAGAAGCATCATCATGCTTCTATTTACAACTCTTCCACGAGTAATCTTGAGTAAAAGTCGATACTTTTTGAGACCCTCATTAGATGGTCTAGGTTTTGGCCATTGTTAGACCATCACTGCAGAGCAAGGGGAGTAAATCCCGGGACAATATTATAAGAACATTAATAGAAAGAACCTTAGAAGTAAAAACAGATCTGCACTTATGCTTTATAGATAACACTAAGACATTTGACAAAGTGAAACATTTGGAAATTATCAAAATATTAGAAAGCATCAACATTGATGGTAAAGACTTGAGGGTAATGAAGAACATGTACTGGCAACAAAAAGCAACAAACAGCAGCTATAAGAATTAGCTGCCAAATTAGGAACTTTACAGCAAGTAAAAAAGGGTGTCAGGCAGGGATGTGTGATGTCACCGGATCTGTTCAATCTGTACATAATATAAACAACATTGAAATACGCTGATGATAGAATCTTAATAGCACAAAATGCAAAGGACCTGCAGAAAATGGTTGATACAATAGTGATAGAAAGAGAAATATGTGACAGAATGAGGCGACCCCTCTCGATCTCTTTTTCACTACGGAAATAACAGTTCCATTTTTGTACTGTGTTTTATTTTGGGCTTTGAATTATCGCACTTTCTTTCTTTCTTTTTCTGCCATGTGAAGCAGATATTTGGTATTTTAATTCTTACACTCCCTTCAGTGTATTTCGTCTTGTCTGTTTACCTGCCCATCCCTGCTGAAGAAAGTAGACACGTGATGCAATGTTGAAACTACAGGCATTTTCTCGTGTACCCAGTCGTGGCCGCTACCGATTAACGAGAAAATCGCTAGCGTATTTGTATAATTGCTGATAAAGCCAGGGTGCGTGACAGATAAGAGATTACTTGTCTGGGTGACACGTTTTGGACAGACACGGATGACCTAATCGCTTCCTGTCCGACTTGTTATGACAAGATTACTTTAGATAGTAATAAATTGTTACATCTGAAACACATTGTCGTATGAGTTTACAGATGTGTTGGTGAGTTCGCCTGCCAGGGATCGGATGTTTTCATACCATATATGGGAAAGTTGACCTCTACAAAATTTCAAGATTTTTCCATGTCAGGAATATTTTGAAATCCCCCCACACGCATGTTTGAAAATGATTGGAGCTTTTGAGTAGCTCCATAACAAACAGATGCGGGGAAGGACAGTGAATATAACCTGACGCGTTTCAGTGTTAGTTCACTGTGAGATTCATGCTTGCCAAGACACAACCAGACTTGCCAGAAGTTAGAATTCAGAATTTCCATTTATCAGGCCAGACTTTGTGGAACAATGTTTAAGGACTTACATAGCCCAGGAAACCCATTTTATTAAGGAAGGCTGAAGGAACTGAAACACACGGAGTCATAGAGGGAATCATCTTATAAAAAGTAACGACCCCAAGAACACGTGTAAGAGGCCTAATCAAGTGCCTTAACTTCATTCACCTGAGCAAAAAGTCTGTGAGCCAGGATTGGCGTAAGTTGTCATTTTACATTCTATATTTTTCATTACTAACATGGGAACTAATATGTATACATTGCCATGTGAATTTTAATATGTGAAAACCGCTAGTGGATGTCCAAGTCATTTGAGGTTGGTAACCTCAGCATATAGAATGATGATTTCATAAACCACCACTGCAAGGGCTGGTGACTGCTTTATTGCTAGTTTCTTAAAAAGAACTAAAAGCATTGGTAGTCCCAAGTTCCATATGGAGCAGGGAGGGAAAGATTAAAGAAATGATGTACATCCTAATTATAATACTTACTGTTTCAAACCAACGTATATGTTTATGTAAACATATTCACTTTAAAGTTAATGAAAGTTTCAAACTGTTCAATCAGTGTAAATGTAAATGAAAACATATTATATCTGTACTATTAACCTTTTCATTTAAATGTAAAATCAATATAAAGCTATTCAATTTAAATGTAAAGAAAGTTTCTCTCGAAGGATTAAGTTTAATTCACATCGAGGGTAAATTCTGAGATAAATGGGATGGTGCAATAGAGGTAAAGGGGACACATAACCATGGGTTGGAAAACGCAATACTCAGGAGAACGTTTTTTTTTCTATTCTTTTACTGTAGTTGTTGGTGGTACGAAGAGAGTACTAATCTCTGGAACAAAATGAGGGTATAAGTGGACTGACGTAGAAACGCGGGACCAGCTTGGCAGTTACTTCTTGATTGTACTTAATACGTGCTGCATCTGTAATCTTGACCAGAGACGTTAGAATTTCAGTGATCTATTTGCACAGAACCCAGCAGCGGCAAACTACTATTGGCATCTAAGTGAAACCTATAAGCTGCGAAAGTGAACTTCTATCATAAAACCTACTATCCTTCAATGGTGAACTTTTTCGTTTAAAGACCATTCAATTATTTTAACTCTTGCTAAAATTAAATGATTATTAAATCTGTTATTTTTTAATGTATAAATTTAACTTCGATTTAATCATTTTAAATGTACTGCATGTTTGTCTCAGTCAATTTACTAAACACACTCTAAACAGAGCTATACCATAATAATAAGAATTTCACTTAGTAAATCAGGGTGGGGGGCTTAAGAATAGTTTAAGAGTGAGTATAAGCGTGAGATCCATCTTTGTTTCATAGATCTGGAAAAGGCGTTTGACAAGGTTTCCTGGAGCAAACTTTGGGACTGTTTGGCAAGGAAGAACATTCCAGCACCTCTTATTCATGCTATACAGAGCTTCTACAAGTCTTGCAGAAATTATGTGAGGACAGCAAACCATAAGTCAGAAGAGTTTAGGACGAGCACTGGTGTAAGACAAGGTGATATCCTGTAACCTTATCTTTTCATACTCCTCATGGACGAGGTCACCAAGGCATGTAAGGAGAGAACAAGAAAGTATTCAGTGGGGTACTGGAAGATGAGACAGGTCTGTATTTCAGAGCTAGCATTTGCTGATGATGTTGCCCTCATTGCTCCAATCCAACCTGCAAGTCTGGAAGGAAGAGCTGGAGAAGAGAGGGATGGTCAAAAACAGCTTTAAAACAAAATTCATGGTGATATCACGAGAAGAAAAAAGACATCAGATTAAGCTGGGAGAACAGGTCCTGGAGCAGGTCGACCACTTTAAATACCTCGGAGCTATTATAGACCGAAAAGGAGGCATCAAAGAAGAGTTGGCCACTCGAAAAGCAGCAGCTGGGAGACTTTTTCAGGCCATAAATCGAGGATTCCTCAGCAAGAGAGAGGTTGGTAAGAAAACGAAGATGGCTGTATACCGCTCCACCTATGTCGCAGTCTTGACATATGGATGCGAGTCATGGGCAATGACTACAACCCACAAAAGCCAGATCCAAACCTCAGAAATGAGGTATCTGAGGAAGGTGGTTGAAGTAACAAGAAGAGACATGATCCGCAACCAGACGATACGGCAAGGCCTAACATCCCACCCCCTGCAGACCCAAGTAGAACAGTGCCAACTAAGATGGTTTGGCCATGTCTGTAGAATGGGAGAAGATCGGCTACCACGACAAGCATGGGAAACAAAGAGCCAGGGATCCAGACCCCCAGGACGACCCAGAGTCCGCTGGGAAGACAACATTAGACAATCTTTGAAGGACCGAGGAGCCGCGGTAGCATAGTGGTTAGTGCACTGGCTTCCTAGCTCAGTAGTCTATGGTTCGATCCCCAGATGAGGTGGGATGTTTTTAGGCCGCAAACGGCTCCTGGGTCGACCCAGCCCCCAATTGGGTACCAGAGCAACTTCTGGGAAGGGTAAGGCGTTCGGCGTGATGCAGACCACATCACCCCTAGTGTGCCGATGGTCAAGAAAATATGGTAAATTAATATAATATAATAAGAAAATATGGGCCTAACACCATATTCCCAATATGCCTCAATGGGCGTGTAACGGGATCCTTTACCTTTACCTTTTGAAGGACCGAGGACTAGAATGGAACCAGGCCAGGAGGAAGACAGCCGAAAGGATAGTCTGGCGCTCTCTCTTCCAAACCTCTACACCTCACGGTAGAAGGGGAACGACTAAGTAAGTAAGGATAGCTTAAAAGGAGATGTTCATCATTGAATGATAGTAGGTTTTATGAAAAAAAAGTTCACTTTGGCAGCTGGCTCACAGACTTTTTGCTCAGATGAATGAAGTTAAGGCACTTGATTATGCCTCTTGCACGTGTTCTTAAGGGTCGTTACATTTATAAAATAGTTCCCTCTATGACTCCGTGTATTTCAGTTTCCTCAGCCTTCCTTTTTAAAATGGTTTTCCTGGTCTATGTAAGTCCTTCAAGATTGTTCCACAAAGTCTGGTCTGATAAATGGAAATCTGAATTCTAGGCTTCACTCTGGCAGGGTCTGGTTTTGTCTTGGCAAGCGTGAATCTCACAGTGATTTAACTCTGAAACGCATCAGGTTATATTCACTGTCCTCCCCAGCATCTGTTTGTTATGGAGCTACTCAAAAGCTCCAATAATTTTCAAACGTGCGTGTTGGGCGGGAGGGGGGGGGGGGGGGGGGGGGGGGGTTGGAAGGACAATTTCAAAATATTCCTGACATGGAAAAATTTTGAACGTAATGCATAAGTCATCTCTCACATATATGGCATGAAAATATCAGATCCTTTGTGTCCGAACTCACAGACATATCGGTATACTCACATGACAATATGTGTAAGATACAACATCTTACTTCTTCAGCCCGGACTATTACAACATTTCCGTTAGTGTGTCCAACTGATAAGTGCGTGTTTGTAATCTGTCCGCCAGCGGGATAATGTATCGCCCGGCACACCTTAAGCAAACAGAACAACGCGAAAACTAAGCAGACCAATATGGTTTTGTCTACGATAATATTAGCAAGGCTATGTCTCGGCTGGCGAACCTTATATATTATAAGCAACAAAGAGTGTCAAATGGTTTTGACAATATCAATTATCTGCTACATAGCAGATAAAGAAAGAAAGAAAGTGCGACAATTGAAAGCACGCAATAAAAATCAGTACAAAAATGTAACTGATACTGCCGTAGTGAAACAGAGATCGAGAAGGGTCGCACCATTCTGTCACAGTCACACAGGGCTAGAGGTAACTCCAAGTCATCATATCGTGAAGACACCTTACCAAACATACACTGGTTACAATATATCAAATTATTACAACACCAAATACAAGACAGCAATTCTTCTTTTTTCTTCATCTGCGTTCGTCCTAAAAAGGACGTTGGTTGCGTTGTGTCGCCCTTTACAACGATGCTGCCATATCTGCGCCTTTCGGCCCGATACATCCGACTTCGGGACGGCATTTTTTAGGACCGGGTTTGCCTTCCCACTTCGATCCTTACTCACTCAGCCAGACTGCAGTGATGCAGCCTATTTCCAGGACCGCCACTTGGAGGTGGAGTAGGGTCTTGGTCAGCTCAGGGTCGCTTCAATTACCTTCAATTATCTCCAATTCAATTCAAAAGAAATAAATACAGATTTAACAAAACCAGAAGAGACTAAACAGAATAAGAAAATTAAAAAAGGCGAAAAATTACAAATGTATAAGCTCTTGAATAAAAAAACTGAAAAAACACATCAAGAAAAATTGTTTGTATGACAGTATCAATAATCAAACGAACACGCCGACACAAGAATGAGTCTTACTGTAATTTTTCTTTTATCTTATTGTAAAATTTCTTTGATCTTATTGTAATATTTCTTTGATCTTATTGTAATATTTCTTTGATCTTATTGTAATATTTCTTTGATCTTATTGTAATATTTCTTTGATCTTATTGTAATATATATTTGATCTTATTGTAATATTTCTGTGATTTTACTGTAATATTTCTTTGATCTTGCTTTAATATTTCTTTGATCTTATTGTAATATTTCTTTGATCTTATTGTAATATTTCTTTGATCTTGTTTTAATATTTCTTTGATCTTACTGTAATTTTTCTTTGATCTTATTGTAATTTTTCTATGATCTTACTGTAATATTTCTTTGATCTTATTGTAATATTTCTTTGATCTTATTGTAATATTTCTTTGATCTTATTGTAATATTTCTTTGATCTTATTGTAATATATATTTGATCTTATTGTAATATATCTGTGATCTTACTGTAATATTTCTTTGATCTTGCTTTAATATTTCTTTGATCTTACTGTAATTTTCTTTGATCTTATTGTAATTTTTCTATGATCTTACTCTAAAATGTCTTTGATCTTATTGTAATATTTCTTTGATCTTATTGTAATATTTCTTTGACCTTATTGTAATATTTCTTTGATCTTGCTTTAATATTTCTTTGATCTTACTGTAATTTTCTTTGATCTTATTGTAATTTTTCTATGATCTTACTCTAAAATGTCTTTGATCTTATTGTAATATTTTATTAGAGGACTTTGTTATTTATTTCTGCTTATTGTAATATTTCTTTCACGTATGAACTTATTGTGTGTGGTACGTAATATTTTTTTTTTATCTTATAGATAAATACTGGTTAAATAAAGAGCCTATTTCTATACACAAGAATCTATACACATTATCGTCATGTCAGAAATGGGACACACGCTAATATTTCTATAAAGAATTCAAACGATTATCTGAAAGGATGTAATTATATCCCTCCCCCCCCCCCCTTTTTTCTACGTGAAACCTGATGTGAATGAACAACAAACGTATGGTTAATCCTATTGGCATCAAGCTCAAAGACATGGCGTCCGGTCCGACACCATATAATCTCTGTCAGGGAACAAGTAGGACAGTAGTAGGACCAATAGACATGAAGACTAATCTTAGTACATACAGATTGAACATTACGGTTCGAATCCCTGTAGAAGATCGGTGTTGCCACTCCTAGTAAATTCAAGTCAGCATTCAATGTGAAACACTCTGATGTATGCGATCAATGTTGTTTGTTTTAATGAAAGTCAACATTGATGAAATAGGGTATTTTTTCTATGTGGAAGAGAAAACAAATCAAGATTGTGTGAGAGAAGACAAGAATAAAACACATTAGCAGACAGAAACGTTGTGAATAAAACACTGAGAGATTTATTAGAGGACAAACAATTGTTATTTATTTCTGCTATATTCTTGTTAATATAACGTTCTAACGCCTTCACGTATGAACGTATGTGTGTGTGTACGAACGTGGTAATGTATGTATGTATTCATGATATATATATATATATATATATATATATATATATATATATATATATATATATATATATATATATATATATATGCATGCATGTTTGCTTTCAAGCCTGTGTGCATGTATAAGATAAGACCAGGCAACAGTAACTATTATGTCCTACAGGTCGTTACAACATCGACTAATGTATCACAAGCCTGTGTGCATGTGTAAGATAAGACCAGGCAACAGCAACTATTATGTCCTACAGGTCGTTACAACATCGACTAATGTATCACAAGCCTTGTGCATGGGTAAGATAAGACCCGGCAACAGCAACTATTATGTCCTACAGGTCTTACAACATCGTAATGTATCACAAGCCTGTGTGCATGTGTAAGATAAGACCAGGCAACACAGCAACTATTATGTCCTACAGGTCGTTACAACACAAGCGACTAATGTAATCACAAGCCTGTGTGCATGTGTAAGATAAGACCAGGCAACAGCAACTATTATGTCCTACAGGTCGTTACAACATCGACTAATGTATCACAAGCCTGTGTGCATGTGTAAGATAAGACCAGGCAACAGCAACTATTATGTCCTACAGGTCGTTACAACATCGACTAATGTATCACAAGCCTGTGTGCATGTGTAAGATAAGACCAGGCAACAGCAACTATTATGTCCTACAGGTCGTTACAACATCGACTAATGTATCACAAGCCTGTGTGCATGTGTAAGATAAGACCAGGCAACAGCAACTATTATGTCCTACAGGTCGTTACAACATCGACTATGTATCACAAGTGTGTGCATGTGTAAGATAAGACCAGGCAACAGCAACTATTATGTCCTACAGGTCGTTACAACATCGACTAATGTATCACAAGCCTGTGTGCATGTGTAAGATAAGACCAGGCAACAGCAACTATTATGTCCTACAGGTCGTTACAACATCGACTAATGTATCACAAGCCTGTGTGCATGTGTAAGATAAGACCAGGCAAAAGCAACTATTATGTCCTATAGGTCGTTACAACAACGACTAATGTATCACAAGCCTGTGTGCATGTGTAAGATAAGACCAGGCAACAGTAACTATTATGTCCTACAGGTCGTTACAACATCGACTAATGTATCACAAGCCTGTGTGCATGTGTAAGATAAGACCAGGCAACAGCAACTATTATGTCCTACAGGTCGTTACAACATCGACTAATGTATCACAAGCCTGTGTGCATGTGTAAGATAAGACCAGGCAACAGTAACTATTATGTCCTACAGGTCGTTACAACATCGACTAATGTATCACAAGCCTGTGTGCATGTGTAAGATAAGACCAGGCAACAGTAACTATTATGTCCTACAGGTCGTTACAACATCGACTAATGTATCACAAGCCTGTGTGCATGTGTAAGATAAGACCAGGCAACAGCAACTATTATGTCCTACAGGTCGTTACAACATCGACTAATGTATCACAAGCCTGTGTGCATGTGTAAGATAAGACCAGGCAACAGTAACTATTATGTCCTACAGGTCGTTACAACATCGACTAATGTATCACAAGCTTGTGTGCATGTGTAAGATAAGACCAGGCAACAGTAACTATTATGTCCTACAGGTCGTTACAACATCGACTAATGTATCACAAGCCTGTGTGCATGTGTAAGATAAGACCAGGCAACAGTAACTATTATGTCCTACAGGTCGTTACAACATCGACTAATGTATCACAAGCCTGTGTGCATGTGTAAGATAAGACCAGGCAACAGCAACTATTATGTCCTACAGGTCGTTACAACATCGACTAATGTATCACAAGCCTGTGTGCATGTGTAAGATAAGACCAGGCAACAGCAACTATTATGTCCTACAGGTCGTTACAACATCGACTAATGTATCACAAGCCTGTGTGCATGTGTAAGATAAGACCAGGCAACAGCAACTATTATGTCCTACAGGTCGTTACAACATCGACTAATATATCACAAGCCTGTGTGCATGTGTAAGATAAGACCAGGCAACAGCAACTATTATGTCCTACAGGTCGTTACAACATGGACTAATGTATCACAAGCCTGTGTGCATGTGTAAGATAAGACCAGGCAACAGCAACTATTATGTCCTACAGGTCGTTACAACATCGACTAATATATCACAAACCTGTGTGCATGTGTAAGATAAGACCAGGCAACAGCAACTATTATGTCCTACAGGTCGTTACAACATCGACTAATATATCACAAGCCTGTGTGCATGTGTAAGATAAGACCAGGCAACAGCAACTATTATGTCCTACAGGTCGTTACAACATCGACTAATATATCACAAGCCTGTGCATGTGTAAGATAAGACCAGGCAACAGTAACTATTATGTCCTACAGGTCGTTACAACATCGACTAATATATCACAAGCCTGTGTGCATGTGTAAGATAAGACCAGGCAACAGTAACTATTATGTCCTACAGGTCGTTACAACATCGACTAATATATCACAAGCCAAGATTGTCAGCTCTAAAAGACTCCAGCACTTACTTGCACTTCCCCGTCCCCCATATTTTTATATGTATTTCGTTGACCCAGTTAATGTAGAGGGCTACAGGTATTGTCCTATTTAAAACCAGCGGTCCTCTGTGTCCGAGTGCTCAGTTTGGTTAGCTACGACATAAATATTGTGCGATGAAGGTGTACTGTGGAAGATTAAGGTGACATAAAAATAGGGCGATGAAGGTGTACTGTGGCAGAATAAGGGAAGCTCAGAATGAACAGATCGTTGCTTTTTGCTGTACATCCTCTCTTGTTTATTCGCAGACCCACGGGGCAGACGATGGCTAAATAAGTTACTGAACAAATAGTGTAGTTAGGGACATTGCTTTTATATCGTGACCTGGTTTTCTGAGCACACATCCACCACCCCACCTAGAGATTTTAAAGTTGTGGAGTAACGGATATAGAAATGTTAAAAAGTGGATACCTTTACCATGGCATAAAAGCAAAGTATGTGTACATGAGACAAGGTGCGACAGTACCTGGGACACGACAGAAGGTGCGGCATCAAAGTCTGTAATAGTGTAACGAAGTGAATTCTTTCAATTGCTTTTTTTTTTTCCTTTCCTACTTCTTAATCAACATTATTACATTCGTTCATTTTTTTCTCCGACCTCTTTCTCACGACTTAATTTCGCCAACGATCCGTTGATTACTAGCGTATATCGGAACGCAACCTTTTTATTGTCTTGTCTTCATTGAGCAGGACTGTCAGTTACACAGTGTTTTACCTATTTCGATCTTGGAAGAACTAGCGGCGGTGTGTTTTAAATTTGTTCTCACTGCGAAATTCCTCCTTAAAATATGCCAGTATAGCACACCAGACAAGCAGCCTATGTACCTTGCACCTGCCACTAGACCTAGTTCACAATTAGGGATCTCCCGACATCGAAAGCTGACAACTTCGCACCTTTCGGCTTAGGAAAACCTGCATATTAATCGATCATCCCCCTAGCTATGGTTGTAAGAGGTCTCAAATGCCGTCTAAATACACCATGCATGAAGATGAACGGTCTGTGAAATAGTTAACCAGGAAAAATATTGGAAGAAGAATATTATCATGTTCCATATTGACAGTGGATAGCTTTTCGCCGTAACTTATCGTCGGGTGTGACAGAGACGGAACCCACGGACAGAACACAGAGTGAATTAATGCAATAGCCAGCCAGAGCTTACTCAATTTTCATCTACACCCTTAGCGAGAAAATCAGAAGTAGAGATGAGCGCTTTGTTTCAGTACTAGAAATAATCTATCTGTTAATGGTATTACCATTACCATAAATATTCAGAGTTCTACACGTAACTTTAGTGTAGTAATACTTTCAGTGCTAAATAAAACTCACGTGCTAGAAATAGAGCATAGTTCCGATACAAAACAGACCAGAAGTTCAGAGTTGGAGAGGTGACTTCAGTGGGGTATGTAAATTATATAGTGTTTGTTATTGTCACGTAGGTCTTTATGTCATTAAATTACCTACATCTTCTTCCTATTCTCTCACCCTAATCCTTTCATTTATATTCTTTCCATACTTGTTTTTCCTGTATTTTTCGCATCACTCGGTTGCGAAAAATATTTTCTTCAGTATTTTTAAACTTTACCTGTTTCTTTCTCAACACTGAGAATCGCGCTAGGACGATATTACGTAGATGTCAGGGCTGCAGGGCGCCAGAAGGCGTGATAAGTCGGTTCGCTGAA
Organism: Oreohelix idahoensis; assembly: GCA_024509875.1. NCBI lineage: Eukaryota > Metazoa > Mollusca > Gastropoda > Stylommatophora > Oreohelicidae > Oreohelix > Oreohelix idahoensis. Next base: position 104,654 of record JAMPIV010021577.1, on the reverse strand, counting down.
CATAGGACGTAGACAATCGTCTACATTCTCACCGAGCGCGCGAGCTTCTTCTCGGCATAAGTGCCGGTGAGGTGTGATACTTTACATCTGCACCGGTTAGTATTCAGACATTTGTCTGAAAAATCCCAAACTGACACGGCGCTCACTGTGGGCCATGGTCAGCTGTAGTGTGAAAACTGCCCTGCATTGGAGACAGGTTGTCTGAGATTTCGCAACTGACACGCAGAAAGTGGCAGTTTACGACAGCCTCTTCTAGTTACGTAGTTGTTATGAGAAAGGGGAAATTATTTCGTTTTTGCGAAATAAACGTTCATCTCTTTGTCTGGGTTTTCATATATACTAGAATGAGCTAGATTTCATTATCACTCAGTAACTTCGCAGTCAAGACTAGAACAAGCCTCGTTCGATTTCTAAAAATCTCTGTTAAAAGAGATGGCCTTTAGTTTGATCGAAGTGGTTTAGTTCTTAGGAATTCTGTGTTTGAGGTATCATATATTATTATCTAGTATATCTAGTATTTTGTGAAGTGTTTATAAGTGCTAAATCGCTATTTATTTCTCTAGGTAGATCTGGTGCAGAGCGAATAATTTATAAGTCTGTATTAATTTCTAGTGACGTGTCTCAGTGGAAAGCAGGATAAATTATATTTCCAGCTTAAATTCAGTCGGCTATTACTAAATTTAATTTAACTGCTAAATAATCAGACGAGAACATAATTTTCAAACTAACTTATAACTGCTAGACTAGATGTCTCATGAGTCGTGACGAGAATATATTTATATATATCTCTAATTCATGATGATTAATTTATGACTTTAACTTATTTCACGGGAGGTGTTAAATGATAAGTTAAGGTTTACGAATATAAGTATACCCTTAAACATAGGATGTATAAATATTTCATATATATGTTTCTTTATACAGAGATTTCTGTGGTAACCTAACTATACCAGCGTTACGTACTGATGAACCTATCCTGTGAAGACTAAAAAAAAACTTTTCCCTTAAAGACTTGGTCGGAAGCTTTTCAAGAACTTTAACGTGAACTGAAATAACGGGCCCAGGGTGCCTGAATTAGTCCTTCCAGAAACGATATTCTAAAGTACAGCCCTTGTGGCAAGTAACATTATTCATAGCATTAAACTTTCCGACATCTTTTTTGACCAAATGTGTGGTGAACCCTGATTATCTGTTGAGAGAAGCTGTCCACCGGTTATTTTCCTAATTTAGGGAAACCTCGTGTTCTGACATTGTGTGCTCGCTTAACCCTAATTCTTACTTCGTGAGTCAAGATACACTAACTTTAGTCTGAAATAGCTGACGCCTGAAGCTGATGCTCCCCGGAGAAATTTCTGAGAAAAAACCAAAACCAGCAAACCACTCTGTAGAGCTGGGATCCGCTTCAGTGAACGACAGAACAGACAAAGGGTGTGAATGTTACCAAGGTTGCGCCAGACGGCAAGCTACATCACGTATGTAATTAGTACAGGGCCCTGATGAAAGAACCGAGTGAAAGTAGACGGTGTGAGGTATGTGAATTTCACCCATGTTTGTAATTCCATTTATGAAACTTGTTGTCAATGCAAGAATATTTTTTTGACTTCCCTCAGGTTAAAACCTACTACATCTAAGTCGGTTCATATTTGTTTACGAGGAAAGTAAGAAAAATTATTAGACAAACTCATATGTATCATTGAATCTCCTGGCTTTCACTTTACTCATAACGGGACTGTGGGCTTACCTTGAGGGGATGAGATCATATTGGGGTCTATCATTTCTTGTAGCAATTTCATTGATTATTGTTTTGACCACGTGTATATGTTTATTTTCTTTTCTTGATGAATTTTATGTGTTGTGAGGAAATTTTTTAGCTGATAAATAAAAAACTTCCCTTTGAAACTAAAAGCAGCGTGTTGGTCAGCTCGTTCAGAATATATATATGTAATCATTTTGATAGTCTTCCCACGTCTGTGTGTCTACCTGTTGTCACTGGTGTGTGTGCACGTGAGTGGTATGTTCATTACATATTAGCATATGTTGTCAATAGTCTGTCCGACTCTTACATAAGTGTCGTAGAAGATAGGCCTGAGAGAGAGAGAGAAGAATCTTGTCTTTTTCCAGGGGACCGTTCTATTGATTCGCTACCACTGCACTCGTGGAAAGATCTATTTCTGTATTAACTCTCACTGCAGCTATCACTGATTCTATCTATTCAGAAGGGACCAACCAAAGTCTTAATTTCCTATCAAAAAAATCTACGACAAATGGGGTCTCGCCCGACGGATTTATGAACTTAGAATAGGAAGACGAGTACGACAAATGGGTTCTCGTCCGACGGATTTTTGAACTTAGAATAGGAAGACGAGTACGACAAATGTGGACTCGTCTATCTGGATTTTGTATTTAAGATTCTTTATTCTGTAATAGAGTAAGAGTGTGATTGTCTTGTGAGTTTTATTTTAAATAATTTATTCCCTAGACTAACGATCTGTTTACGGGCGTGCTGACCACACAAACTGATAAGTTTTTTTCCACAGCATTAAGAAGCATTTTACATTTGGTTTACAGGTTGATTTTGTCGGAATACATGTTAATTAATGTTGATTGTAATACTAAACGCTGGTAAAGTTTTGTGAGTGTATAACATTCACAAGGGTTCTGAAGCAGGAAGGTGTTTGAACTAAAGTTAAGGAGTGCGTTTCGGACTATTAGTCCAGATTAATTGCCTCCCTCACCCTAACTGTCTTCAGGGGTAAACTTATAGTGGATTTAAAAATTAAGGGATTATTTTTCTCTTTAATTTTTGCTATAATCATTGTGTTTTCCACTGTAGCAACTTATTTTTCAGGGATTAATCCTAACTACCATTTAGTTGGCGTAGTCGTGTTTTGCATTAGGTGCTTTATTGCCGATAATAGCAGCGATAGTTAGATTTTATTTTGGAGGAGGTATCCCAGGGTTAAGGATATCATCTTTTTTATTTTTGGAAATTTTTTCTCGTAAGTGTTAGGAACCAGGTTATTCTCTTTCCTATTTTCTATCTCCACGTGTCTCAGTCACTGACATAATATGGCCGAGAGGGCAAAGCTTAGACAACTCCTCAGGGACGAAGCGAGAGAGGAGGGACTGGAAGGAGAAGAAGCGAAAGCTTTTGTCAGGGACGAACTTGAGAGATATGATGCGGAGAGGAAAGAAGAAGAACTAAGGAGGAAAGAAGAAGCAGACCGTCTATTACAGCAGAAGAAGATGGACGAGGAAATGGAGATTCGCAGGATGCAGCACGAGGAAAGAGAGAAGGAAAAGGAAAGACAGCATGAGGAAAGAGAGAAAGAGAGACAGCACGAGTTGGCTCTTAAAGCTCTAGAACTCCAAAGTCGTGGTGTTGCCTCTACCTCCAGCAATGGAGAATCTTCTCCTCATTCTTCCTTAACTGACCCTGCTAACACTCAATCTCTTCAACTAAATGCTATGTCTTTCACTCTTGAGTCTTTCCCTTGTCCAAATGAGAAGATTGACACATGGTTAGAAAAATTTGAGAAAATTGCAACTCTGTACGGGTTAGAGAGGTCGCGTTGGAATATGAAACTTTCCCAGGCCCTAAAAGGTTCTGCTTATGATGTTTATTCTAAGCTGGAAAGTAGCCAACAAGACGACTACGATGTGTTGAAGAAAGCGTTACTGGAGCGCTTTGAAATGAACGCTCGCAAATTTTTGCAACTGTTTCGCAACAGCAGAAAGGAGAATTCTGAATCTTTTCACCAGTTCTCTTCCCGTCTAAAGGGATATTTGACAAAGTGCCTTGAGCTCTCGCAGCTCCCCTCTACCTACGAAGGTCTTGAGGAATTTGTTTTAACAGAACAAATAAAGAACACATTGTCTGCTGATACCCGGAGATTTCTCGCTGAGCAGGGGCAGAAAAACTTGAAGACATTTTGGAAAAGTCTGAGCGTTATCACAATGCGCTGGCTGAACTACCGGCCACAAAGCGGAAACCGACAGAGGAGCATTTTCGAAAACATAACCTAGAGCAATCTTCTCAGGCTTCTAACCAAAATAACCACAGAGAAACTGGACCTCAAAACCCCCCTCCTGAAAAATCCAGGTTCTACAAGAACAAGTACCCCAACCACCCCAAACAGTCTGATCAACCCGACCGCCCTACATGGCAGCGTAGCCAGAAAGGACAAGGTGGCAAAGGGAGAACCCCGGAGCACGGGACATATGATCAGACCGAGCACACCGAGCCGAAACGCATCGGATGCTTATTGACAGTCTCGCAAGGCGGAATTATTGACAGTGATTCCCAACCTGTTGGGGATGGACCCTCAACGCGAGGTACTGTTATTTTGAACGGTTCTCAAACTTCTTGCTTATTTGACACGGGGCTTTCGTATGATTGCATTGTTGCCAGAAACCTGGTCAAACCCGGTCAAGAGACAGCAGAGACCGTCCAACTTTGTGGAGTTCGTAAGAGTGATGCACCTACAGCGCTTCCCATTGCATTGGTGGAGATACACTCTGATTTTGTCAGAGGCATGATCAAAGCAGCTGTTATGGATGATCCCATCTACCCAGTCATACTCGGCGGGAGATACGTGTGTATTGGGAAACCGGAAGAGCCGATTGTGGCAGCGGTAACTACAAGAGGACAAACCAAGAAGGAACGGGAGCCTGCGCCTAATTTGTTACCTATGGAACTTAAAGAAGCGCAATACAAGGACCCTACTTTGGCACCCTGCTTTAGGAAACTGCCCATGGCTAAGGAACCCAAACAGCACGGGGACATTTTTTCTAAGGATGGCGTACTTTATCGGAGAACGGGCAAGCCTGACCAAGGTTACAACCAGCTCCTAGTACCGAAACAGTACAGAAGCCAAATCCTAGAAATGGGGCACTCTCTTCCCTTCAGCGGACATATGGGACAGAACGCCACAAACCAACGTATAACCACTCATTATTGGTGGCCAGGAGTAAACACTGATATTATCAGGTACGTCAAATCCTGTGCCCAGTGCCAACGTGTACCACCCAAGCAACGGACACCCCCAGTCCACATGGGTGAAATGCCAATAATGGGAACACCATTCGAACGGGTTGTGATCGACATTTTAGGACCCTTAGAAAGGACTAAAAGAAGGAACAGGTTTATCCTGACCTTAGTCGATACATGCACTTTATGGGCAGAAGCTATCCCGCTAACATGCGCAGATGCCAAGCATGTCGCAGAAGCCTTCGTGCAGATTTTCACTCGGTTGGGATTCCCTCAACAAGTGTTGACGGATAACGGATCCCCCATACCGAAACCTGTTGATGGATGAGATCGTGAAGATCTTGAGGACCCAGCACATCCACACTAAGCCATATACTCCGGCCGGAAATGGGCTCGTGGAACGTGCTAATGGAAACCTCAACATGATGCTAAGTAAACTGGCACAAGTGAAACCTGAAGATTGGGATCTTTGTATTCCTGCAGCATTATTTGGCTACAGAGAATCTCCTCATACTTCCACAGGATTTCCGCCAGCGACACTCTTATTCGGCAGACCCATTAAGGGCCCGCTTGAAGCCTTACTTCAGTCTCTGACAGACGAGAAGGCTGATGAGACAGTTGTCTCAGCCAGTAAATATGTGTCGGTTTTAAAGGAAAGGTTGAAACTAGGGTGGGACCTAGCAACGACTAACTTTAAGCGAGCACGCACCAAGCACGCTAGACGATACAGGAAAGTCGCGAAAGAGAAAGAACTGGAAACATGAGAGAAAGTTTTGGTGTTACTCCCTACCGAGAACAACCAACTGAAGATCGGATGGCAAGGGCCATTTACCGTCCTGAAAAAGATTTCTAAGGCTAACTACCAGATCTCTATTCAAGGAAAGGAGAAGGTTTTCCATTTAAATCTCTTAAAGAGATACTTGGAAAGACCAGTGCCAACCTCCGACCATCTCCTGACGATCGCCAGAGCTGACGAAGATGATGATAGTGGCAGGGATATTCCACCGCTATCACAAGAAATCTTTCAAAAATGTCAGAAGCGGCGACGCTCTTTCAAGCGCGCATGGGAGACATTCCAGAGGAAGGAAACTTTGGGGAGTAGACTCGAGTAGGAATTGGAGAGAGATGGAGGGGGAAGATGAGAGGGAAGAAGACAGACACCCCGAAGCTACGGTTATAGGAAATTTAATTCCATAACGTAGACATGGAGTGCTTCCATATCTTAAGGGGGGACGTCCTGTCACGTAGGTCTTTATGTCATTAAATTACCTACATCTTCTTCCTATTCTCTCACCCTAATCCTTTCATTTATATTCTTTCCATACTTGTTTCCCTGTATTTTTCGCATCACTCGGTTGCGAAAAATATTTTCTTCAGTATTTTTAAACTTTACCTGTTTCTTTCTCAACACTGAGAATCGCGCTAGGACGATATTACGTAGATGTCAGGGCTGCAGGGCGCCAGAAGGCGTGATAAGTCGGTTCGCTGAACATAGGACGTAGACAATCGTCTACATTCTCACCGAGCGCGCGAGCTTCTTCTCGGCATAAGTGCCGGTGAGGTGTGATACTTTACATCTGCACCGGTTAGTATTCAGACATTTGTCTGAAAAATCCCAAACTGACACGGCGCTCACTGTGGGCCATGGTCAGCTGTAGTGTGAAAACTGCCCTGCATTGGAGACAGGTTGTCTGAGATTTCGCAACTGACACGCAGAAAGTGGCAGTTTACGACAGCCTCTTCTAGTTACGTAGTTGTTATGAGAAAGGGGAAATTATTTCGTTTTTGCGAAATAAACGTTCATCTCTTTGTCTGGGTTTTCATATATACTAGAATGAGCTAGATTTCATTATCACTCAGTAACTTCGCAGTCAAGACTAGAACAAGCCTCGTTCGATTTCTAAAAATCTCTGTTAAAAGAGATGGCCTTTAGTTTGATCGAAGTGGTTTAGTTCTTAGGAATTCTGTGTTTGAGGTATCATATATTATTATCTAGTATATCTAGTATTTTGTGAAGTGTTTATAAGTGCTAAATCGCTATTTATTTCTCTAGGTAGATCTGGTGCAGAGCGAATAATTTATAAGTCTGTATTAATTTCTAGTGACGTGTCTCAGTGGAAAGCAGGATAAATTATATTTCCAGCTTAAATTCAGTCGGCTATTACTAAATTTAATTTAACTGCTAAATAATCAGACGAGAACATAATTTTCAAACTAACTTATAACTGCTAGACTAGATGTCTCATGAGTCGTGACGAGAATATATTTATATATATCTCTAATTCATGATGATTAATTTATGACTTTAACTTATTTCACGGGAGGTGTTAAATGATAAGTTAAGGTTTACGTCCGCAGTTAAAATATAAGTATACCCTTAAACATAGGATGTATAAATATTTCATATATATGTTTCTTTATACAGAGATTTCTGTGGTAACCTAACTATACCAGCGTTACGTACTGATGAACCTATCCTGTGAAGACTAAAAAAAAAAAACTTTTCCCTTAAAGACTTGGTCGGAAGCTTTTCAAGAACTTTAACGTGAACTGAAATAACGGGCCCAGGGTGCCTGAATTAGTCCTTCCAGAAACGATATTCTAAAGTACAGCCCTTGTGGCAAGTAACATTATTCATAGCATTAAACTTTCCGACATCTTTTTGACCAAATGTGTGGTGAACCCTGATTATCTGTTGAGAGAAGCTGTCCACCGGTTATTTTCCTAAATTTAGGGAAACCTCGTGTTCTGACATTGTGTGCTCGCTTAACCCTAATTCTTACTTCGTGAGTCAAGATACACTAACTTTAGTCTGAAATAGCTGACGCCTGAAGCTGATGCTCCCCGGAGAAATTTCTGAGAAAAAACCAAAACCAGCAAACCACTCTGTAGAGCTGGGATCCGCTTCAGTGAACGACAGAACAGACAAAGGGTGTGAATGTTACCAAGGTTGCGCCAGACGGCAAGCTACATCACGTATGTAATTAGTACAGGGCCCTGATGAAAGAACCGAGTGAAAGTAGACGGTGTGAGGTATGTGAATTTCACCCATGTTTGTAATTCCATTTATGAAACTTGTTGTCAATGCAAGAATATTTTTTTGACTTCCCTCAGGTTAAAACCTACTACATCTAAGTCGGTTCATATTTGTTTACGAGGAAAGTAAGAAAAATTATTAGACAAACTCATATGTATCATTGAATCTCCTGGCTTTCACTTTACTCATAACGGGACTGTGGGCTTACCTTGAGGGGATGAGATCATATCGGGGTCTATCATTTCTTGTAGCAATTTTATTGTTTTGACCACGTGTATATGTTTATTTTATTTTCTTGATGAATTTTATGTGTTGTGAGGAAATTTTTTAGCTGATAAATAAAAAACTTCCCTTTGAAACTAAAAGCAGCGTGTTGGTCAGCTCGTTCAGAATATATATATGTAATCATTTTGATAGTCTTCCCACGTCTGTGTGTCTACCTGTTGTCACTGGTGTGTGTGCACGTGAGTGGTATGTTCATTACATATTAGCATATGTTGTCAATAGTCTGTCCGACTCTTACATAAGTGTCGTAGAAGATAGGCCTGAGAGAGAGAGAGAGAAGAATCTTGTCTTTTTCCAGGGGACCGTTCTATTGATTCGCTACCACTGCACTCGTGGAAAGATCTATTTCTGTATTAACTCTCACTGCAGCTATCACTGATTCTATCTATTCAGGAGGGACCAACCAAAGTCTTAATTTCTTATCAAAAAAATCTACGACAGTTATGCATTTTTATTTCAGGCGACTGATAATGTTTGCTCATTATCTTTCACGTCTACCAATTTTACTCATTTTCTACGAGTATAAATGCTCTGTGACATTTCTTATACTTACGCGGCTGTATCACTGTACAGCTTTCGCTAAATACGTGGTTTTCTCGAGATTGTTTAATCTTTACCTTATCGCTGGACGGATTGTTTACATTGACTTATGCCGACCGACTGCATGGGGGAATGAAAAGACGGTTATGTGTGATTCCTTAATACTTACTTACTTTTTCATCCGTTCTTGCAGTGAAGCGTAGTGGGGAGCTCAAGTTGGCGATCTTGTCTCGCATTGCGTGCTGTGAGCCCGTGATGTAAGATTTATGAGATGTTGTCTATCCATCTGTCTCTTGGTCTTTCCTGTGCTCTGAAACCATACCTACTACTGCCGTAGGCGCATAGTGGTAATTTATCGGACTTCACTCTCACGACATGTCACATCACTAAACTTTCTGCCTCTCTGTATACTTGATGGAGAATGTTACCCTACAAATTTTATAATGTATCCTCAATAATAATAGCCCCTTCAGTCATAACTGACTATAGGAATGCGCCCCTGAGGTGACAGCCCTCAGCTGCTTATTTTCCTGGTGCTCCTTTCGACGTTTTCTCCTCACCTCTGCTTCTTGTGTGAGCCTCTCTTCGCCCAATCTGAGGTGGCGCCGTAAATAGCATCGCCACTTAGTGCGATCGGCAGCTTCATCCTCCCATGTTGCTGGATCCATGTCCAGTGCCCTCATATCTCTCTTGCACACATCTTTGAACCTCAGCTGTGGTCGCCCAACTGTTCTCTTGCCATCTGCTAATTGTCCGTAGAAGATATCTTTTGGGATGCGACCATCTTCCATGCGGCGAACATGGCCAAGCCAGCGAAGTCTGCGCTGTCTAAGAAGCGTATACATACTTTGAAGGCCAGCACGTGACAACACCTCGACATTTGTCACTTTATCTTTCCACGAGATGCCGAGGATGCGGCGTAGACACCGCAAATGGAAGGTATTGAGCCTTCTTTCTCGCTTAGCATAGGTCGTCCAGGTCTCGCTGCCATATAGGAGTGTGCTGGTGACGCAGGCATTATATACCGCAGCTTTGGTCTTCATTGTGAGTTTAGAGTTTCCCCAAACACGCGATGTGAGGCGGGCAAAGGTAGCTGCAGCTTTGCCAATGCGGCTGTCGATTTCTGTATCCAGTGAGAGTTTGTCATTGATGGTAGACCCTAGGTATGTGAAGTGGTGCACCACTGCCAATTCATAGTTATCGATAGTGATAACTGGTGCAGCACCCACATCCTGACTCAGCACATTCGTTTTCTTTAGACTTATTGTGAGGCCAAAGTCCTTGCATGCTTTAGTGAAGCGATTCATCAAGCTCTGAAGCTCCTGTTGGCTTTGAGTGACGACTGCAGCATCATCAGCAAACAACAAGTCTCTTATAGTGACCCTTCTGATTTTTGTTTTTGCCTTCAGCCTTGAAAGATTAAATAGACGGCCATCTGACCTAGTGTGAAGGTATATTCCTTCAGTTGCATCTCTGAATGCATGTTTCAAGAGTAAGGCAAAGAAGATTCCGAAGAGTGTCGGAGCCAGAACACAGCCTTGTTTAACGCCACTTCGTATATCAAAGGGCTGTGACGTGCTTCCAGCATATTGGACTGTTCCCTTCATGCCGTCATGGAATGACTTTATCATTTCCAGAATTTTAGAAGGGCAGCCTATTTTCAGGAGGATTTTAAAGAGTCCATCCCTACTAACCAGGTCGAATGCTTTTGTGAGGTCTATAAAAGCAATATATAATGGTCTTTTCTGCTCTCTTGATTTTTCCTGAAGCTGGCGGAGAGAGAAGATCATGTCTGTTGTTGATCTGCCAGCTCGGAATCCACACTGTGACTCTGGATATATGCGCTCAGCTAACTTGTGTAGTCGCATTAAGATGACTTTGGCAAAAACCTTACCAACAATACTAAGAAGAGAGATGCCTCTGTAGTTATTGCAATCACTTCTGTCTCCTTTATTTTTATACAGTGTTACAATCTTGGCATCTCGCATGTCTTGAGGAATAGTTGTCTCTTCCCAGCACTGGCACAGCATCCTATGCAGGGGATGCAATAGCGTGCTCTTACAGCATTTGATTAAATCAGGAGGAATCCCATCACTGCCTGGTGCTTTGCCAGAGGCCAAGCTATCAATGGCCTTGCTGAGTTCCTCTAATGTTGGTTCGGCATCCAGCTCCTCCATAGGTGGCAGACTGTTGACACCATCAAGGGCTGTAGGCGTAACGGTATTGTCTCTAGCGAAATCTCAGAGTAGTGCTCGACCCACCTCTCCATCTGCTTACCCTTATCGGTTAGCTTCTCTCCGCTGATGGTTTTTAGCGGTGCCGTCTTACTTTTATGGGGGCCAAGTGCTTTCTTTATACCGTCATACATTTGTCTAATGTTGCCTGTTTGCGCTGCGATCTGGATGCTCTCACTGAGCTGGAGCCAGTAGTCATTTGCACAGCGTCGAGCAGTTTGTTGAACTTTGCTTCTCGTAGCCCTCAGGATCTGTAGGGTTCTGGTACTCGGTGAACGTTTGTATTCATTCATAGCACTGCGCTTAGCTTCAATGACAGGTGCCATCACATCTGATAAAGCATCAAACCAGTCATTTGACTTTGCTGTTTTCTTACCAAAGGTGGCAAGTGCAGTACTTTGAATGGTGTTCCGTAGATGCTCCCAGTTCTCTGTAATAGTATCACCATGCTGAGGGCTACTGAGCACTTTCTCGAAGGTCGCAGTGAATTGAGCGATCATGAAAGGGTCTGACATCTTGCTGGTATCAATGCGTGGTTTCCCTTCATGTCTGACACGATAGAGTTTTCTTGGTTGTGCTCTGATTTTGCAGCAAACCAAGGAGTGATCTGTATCACAGTCTGCACTATGGTACGAGTGCGTGGAGAGCACAGACCTGAGGAGTGGCCTTCTGACGAGAATCAGGTCAAGTTGGTGCCAGTGCTTGGATCGTGGGTGTCTCCATGACACCTTATGCTGGGGTTTTGTCTGAAAGTAGGTGTTGGTCACGCAGAGGTCATGGTGGACGCACAACTCTAAGAGCCGTTGTCCATTTTCATTCATCTTGCCAACACCAAACCTGCCCAGACATGAAGGCCATGAAACATTATCGGCACCCACTCTAGCATTAAAGTCACCAAGGAGAACAAGCTGTTCTTGCCTAGGTATGCTTTTGATAATTGCTGTTAGATTCTCGTAGAACTCATCTTTAGCTACTGAGGCAGAGTACAGAGTAGGAGCATACACACTGACAAGGGTGATGGGACCTGTGCTAGTTTGCAGGCGGAGCGTTAACAGGCGTTCTGATCCATTCTCGCCTGGTTCAACCATTTTAGTTAGCGATTTTTTGACCGCAAAACCTACTCCGTGTTCTCTAGCTTTATTAAGATCTTTCCCTTGCCAATAAAATGTGTAGTCCTTCTCGCTCACCGTTCCAGAGCCCACCAGGCGCGTATCCTGAAGTGCAGCTATATCCACCTGAAGTCGTTTAAGCTCATCATTAATTATGGCTGTCTTCCTTACATCGTTTACATCCTGTAGGTTTTCGGATAGTCCAGTCAACATAGTCCGGACGTTCCAGCATCCCAATATGAGAGTTTGCTTATTTCTATTTTTTCGATAATTGCTTGGTGCAAAATTTTCTGTCCACAGTTCGGGTTTGACCCTAATCCCCATGCACCCAATGGGGAAAGCAGACAGTGGCGGGACAACACCTTATTGACTGGGGGCTGCCCAGCTTGAAGCGGGCGGTAGCTGTCCAGTGAGATCCTAGAACCTCTCCCACTGTCGGAAGTAGCCCCTGGCGCCATGCCCTACGCCAATTGGGCAAAATGCTTATAACCGGTAACTGCTACTTCCCGTGTTTTGCCGACACCTATAGGGTGAAGCTGGAGTGTCCTCTCCAGGGCGCGAGCTTGGGCACAGTTATATGGAGATCAAGCTGTTGCCCATGCAGCATGTTCCCCCTCTCCACACAGCCGGTAGATCCAAAGGAACGGCAGTAGCCGATACAGTTTGGTACCAGCCATGTCGCAGGAGTTGCCAGAATAATGTCGAATCGACATTAGACTGCCTTAGGGACTCCGACTCCGGATTTATCCTCAGGGTTTACTCCCGAAGCCAATTCCATAAATGGATATTCCCGCAAGGCAGCGGTGGTTTGAATTCAGAGTTCCTTCTCTTAGATAAGCTACCAACCAAGGATCACGAGCCCTATCTGCCCGAAGCTGCTGGTTTTAAGGCGCCAGTCGCTCGCCTTTGCCCCTTCTCCCGTCAGTGGAAACAGTTCCGCCGGGCTCAAATTGAGCCACACGTGAAGGCCGGGAGCTGGACTTGGTTGTCAGAGTCTGTTTGAGGCGCGTGCCATAGAAGTATTTTATCTGCAGTGAGAGCTTATCCTCACTACAACTCCCGGCAATAACAACCTTTGGACCCTCAATACAGAGGTTTTAATAAGGTAATTTGACATAATCAGCCAGATACAATTTAAATCATTATTCTCTGCTGAGCTGAAGACAGAAGGCCATTGAACGTGAACACATCAAACATATAATGACAGTTAACGGCCGATGCACTGTTTGTATATTCCATAATCTCAGCTGGTCATACTTCGTGCTGCTAAAAAAATATTGTTTTGGAAAGATCTTTTGTAAGACGTGTACCAGAAAAAGGTTGTACCCGAAATAAGAATTAAGATCGGACGGATCCTTTAAACTTAATATTCGGAGATAACATCCCGTACCTGATTTCTGGGAACAGAAGAAGACAGTCAAAACGTAAATTGTCTAAACCAAGCCTGGCTACTTGCAACGACAGACCAACGAGACACTTCACATCTAAGTCTTTAAAAAGCCTGAAATTCAGCTTCATAATATAATTCGTGAACACAATTCGTTATCAAATTCTAAAACTACTACTGAGGATGGTAACATTGTCACAATAATCTAACGGAATTAATCTTGCTTTAGTGTAATGCTGTTAACTTGGTTAACTGCGATCCACTTTTCTTGTTAACTTTTACTGGTTGTTGCATTCTATTGTTTCTTGATTAAGTATAAAATCTTATATTTGTAAATATGAAACAAGGCTTAGAGTTGTACAATTAGGGTCATCCAAGTCACATCCCTTATTTGTTTGTTCGCGACATAACAGCTAAGTGGGGCCTTTTTGATCTATTGTCTTTAGTTCTGAATATATTGGCGGAGATATAAACCTTTCTCAAGTTACTTCAATAGTCATAAAGATAGCAGCTGTTATCTCTCTTCGGCAATCTTGTTGTTATGAAATGTTGTCTGTGATCCACGAGCCAATAATTACTGTCAGAAGTATTTCTGCATATGTTTACCGAACGTATTGATGTTTACTCACACTGTCCTATTTAACCTACCAAGCGAATATATGACCGAATATGTGACACTAAAGTCTGTTGTCTGTGAGAAGAAGATACGACATCGCATCCAATAATGTAAATCTACATAATCAATATAAAATTTTGACACAGCAGATAATCCTTTGTTTGGAGTACTTTCCATTCTGTTTATGTAATAACGTCCGCAGCCATATTGTTTCCTTTGTTGGACGCACCTGTCATATTGTTTATGTAATGACGTCTGGTGTGTTTTTATTGCCTTTGTTGGCACGTATTTCCTATTGCTTATGTAATGAAATCTGGTGTTTTATTGATGTCCCTCTTTGGACTTACTTTTCATCATCCTCATACATTACTTTCCATCATCATCATACATTACTTTCCATCATCATCATACATTACTTTCCATCATCATATATTACTTTCCGTCATCATCATACATTACTTTCCATCATCATCATACATTACTTTCAATGTGGTCAAGATAAAAGATTATGGTAGTCCCATAGCATAGGCCTATACTGCAGTGGGGGGAGTGAAGTGTTATAGACTTAGCTAGATGAGGTCCTGCTTTATGAGGCGGGGACCAGTTCCCTTTCTCGCTGTTTTTGTCTTCTATAACTCAAGAGCAGAGTTCGGTACTAGTGTACAAGTGGGTAAACTGAGTGGGTCGCTACAAGTGGGTAAACTGAGAGGGTTCGCTGCCGAGTTTCGAGTCCGGAACCTGGGGCATGTTTCAATGACCTCTCGCTGTACTGCCCAGGGAGGCCTTTAGCTCCACATGTAAAATAGAGCAACTGCAGAAATTACAACATGACGTTAAGCTTAACTTCAAAAAAAGAATGAAAAAGCAGTAACGATATTCCTTCATGTAGCAAGAGCACTTGACGAGTGTTGGAGGGAGGGTGTGCTATATACAATTTAAAAAAAAACATTATGTATAGCAGGTAGAACATATAATTACATGGACAATTTCCTGCAGGAAAGATATTTCATAGTAAAAATAAACAATGACAGATCCGTGAATATAAACAGCAAAATGGAATCCCACAAGGGTCAGTAATATCGCCATCTATATTCAGGATTATGGTCAGCGATCTAGTAGACTAATTTAAGGACCTGCAAAACAACTTATCTCAGTTTGCAGATGATTCAGTGATATGGAGAACAGGAAGAAGTCCTCCATTCCTTTATAAAACAATTACAAAAACAAACAGATAAGGTATCAGACTGGATGCACTAGTGGGGATTTCATCTTTTTTTAAAAAAAGGTAGAAATGATCTTCAGTAGATGGCGTGTAATCAAAAATAGTATAATTAATAATACAATAATTGAGCAAATATATGCAGAGCCTAAAACATCTAGGTTCATAGGTATATGATACTAGACCAATAACTGAACTGGAACAAACACAAAGAACAATTAATGGAAAACAGTAGGGGACTTATTAACATGCTAAAATATATGAAAGGAAGTGGCCGGAGAGCATGCAATAAGACAATGATCACCTTCTAAAATCATTTATTAGGGGCAAACTTGATATACCAGTGTTGTCTATGGATCAGCAGCTCATAGCAATAAGAAAAAAAATTAGACACAGTCCAAAGCTAGGAATTGTCAATAATAGCAGAAGCTTCAAAGGAAACATCAGTAGAGGCATCAGATGTAGCGGTAGGCATTATACCCATGGATATACGGATAAAAGAGTTGAAATTCAGCTACTGGGCAAAAGTGGTAAAGACTCAACCCACCCAGTGCACACAACGTTTGATAAACATATCCAAAACATAGGTCACATTCCACTAGACTATATTAGTTACTTCTCAGGGGGGACAACAATAGAAGAATTACATCATCACTTAAATCTATTTAATATAATAAAAAGTAGTACTCAGTATAAAGCAAAGATCCCACCATGGGAACTAAAAATTCCAGAACTGACTCCTACTTAACAAAGACCGTAAGCAATTCTAAAGACATAATCTCAACAAAGAGTAAGGCCATAGCGTAACAGTATCTACATAATAACTTAACTGTATATATAGGTGGGTCACAAGATGAATATGTACAACTAAGACCAGGAATAGCAATACCAAAATTGAAAATTTACAAAAGATATAAAGTCACAATCGATACGTCCATCTTTACAGCAGAATTAGTGGCAATCCTAAAAGCTTTAGAAGTAGTTACGAAATAAACTATTCTCACAGATTCTCTTTCATCAATACTAGCAACATAAACAGAAATCAATGCAGCAGGCAGATATCATGTAGGAAATACTGCAGGTTAATACATTTCTACACACTACATGATGCAGTGCCACACTAACATTGATACCAGCGCATGTTGGTTGTCACAGGATTTACTCCCTGTCCTCTACAGTGATGATCCAACAGTGGCCAAACTTCAGAGTTATCTACCCAGGGTCTTCTAAGTTGTCTACCTTGTGCTCAAGATTACTCTTGGCAGAGATGTGAGTTGAAGAATGGTGCTTCAATTCTAGGGAGCCTCACAGGAATTTAAAGCAATCAAGTACTAACGGCTGATAGGATCCAGGTCGTGTAAACTTGTTATCTTTCCTGACCTTCTATGAGTTAGGTTTCGCTTGTTCTGATGAGCCCCCAACTGATTTAACTCCATAAAATATAACTTAAATAGCTCTGTTATAAGTATTTAAAGTGACTGAGGCATACGGGTGTAGTTAACTCAAAATGACTAAATCAACTATAAATTTGTATATTTACAGATAACAACATTTACAAGTAATAGTCAATTATCGTTAAAATTGTAAAATAAATAAGGGTGGGGTAAATTTATATATAAAGTCTTTAAAATTTCCTCACAGGTGATGGTCTGATTTGAAATGTTGTTTAATAGAGAGTTCACTTGGCAGCTTTGAATGGGTACTTAGCTGCCAGTAAGATGTTGGTAGGTTTCTGCTCCAACCGATGCTTGTTCTTGGCAGGTTATTGACTGGTTAATTCTTGTGACTAGTCAAGTCTGGTGGCAGCAACACGTCCCTCGTAGAATCGTGCGGTAATTGCGAAGATGGGCCAGTGTCTGTTAAGAGCCGTTTGCTTAGGTGATTAGCGTTATCAGCTGGCCACTTATACCACTCACCTATTCCACGAATAGCACGACCAGTTGGTACCACTGACTAGTAAAATGAAATAAGAGAGAAACAAATACCCTCCGGAGTATTGGGTTTCCTGACACAAAATCAGATGTCCCTACACTATTCCCCCCCCCCCCTTATTTTTTTTCATTCTACCCTCTCTGAGCATTAATGTTAATCACAGTGAGCGGAAAACATCCATTGCATTTATATTGAACGTGTTTACATTTACATTTGCACTGGTTGAAAAGGTTAATATAATAAATATTTACATCAGTTCTATCATCATCCACTCCCTGCTCTATCTGGAACTTGGGACTGCCTCTGCTTTTGGTTTCTATGAGAAACCCGCAATAAAGCAGTCACCAGCTCTTGCAATTGTTGTTCATTAAACCATCATTCTATATGCTGAGATTGCCAGCCTCGTATGACGTGGACATCCACTAGCAATTTTCACATTAATAAATGCAAAATATAGAATTATAATATGTACAACTCCCCCCAAATTCTTGTGCAATTCAGACTTCTGGCCCCGAGGGCTTTCCGTATTAATAAAGGTAGACTTATCGTTGTGTAAATTCACATTCTTTAAAATGGAATCCTGATCCCATTCATTATTCTGGCTTGTCTGGATGTCTTCTTGACGAGGTGAATTTCACAGTGCGGTAAACTCACAAGCTGACGCGAGTCAGCTGATGACGTGGTTAAATCCATTTAGCCCACACTGAAGACGGGAAGGAAGTGGAGAGTGGAAGAAGCTTTTGATGCTGCCCAAGAGTCACTCAAACTGAGGGAGGTAATCGGATACACACAAACGAATAGACGGGGATTTTGTCATGGAGACATCCGCTGGTGGTCCAAGGCATCAAGCAGGGAGCGCAGAGACATCGTAGTTCAGGAGATACGAGGAGCTGAGAATGATAAGAGGTTGCAAAAAGCAGTGCAGCAGGTCCAACAAGGCCAATGGACTACATGTGAAGGAGCCCTGCAGATGTCCTTGACATTGAATGATATATGGCATATGGCACCTCTTAGGCTCAGCTTCGTTGTTAGATCAATGTTTGACCTGCTGCCGTCGGCTACAAACCTTGTGAAATGGGGAAAGTCGAATGATGAGCAGTGCTCCCTATGCCAGGGGAGGCATACACTTAAACACGTGCTCTCAGCGTGTAAGGTGTCACTAGGGCAAGGGCGATACACTTGGCGCAATAACAAAGAGCTAAATGAGCTTGCTGCGACAATAGATCTGGCAAGGATGAAAGCGAACAGCAAACCCAGGCCGAGCACCGCAAATACATACTTTCTGAGGGCAGGAAAGTCAGCACACTCCAAACCGAGTAAACCTGGTAGCAGTTTACCATCTCTTCTTGACTGTGCAAACGACTGGGAGATGGCGGTAGACCTACCTGGACGAGGAGCATATCCAGAGAGTATCAGAAAATCGCGGAGACGGCCGGATATAGTGCTTCATTCTTCAGCAACGCTTCAGGTTATACTGATTAAACTGAACGTGCCATTTGAATCCAGATTGGACGAGCAACATTCGTTCAAAGCGACCAAGTATAGTGATCTGGCCGCGGATCTGAGACACGATGGGTTCACTGCAAGGGTCATGGCTGTTGAGGTGGGCGCAAGAGGGCTTGTGGCTGCATCAGTGTATGATTTATTGAAACTGTTGGGGCTGAGGGGACAGTCGAGAACAAGGGCACTAAAGAGGCTTAGTGAAACTGCCGTAGAAGCATCAGGCTGGCTGTGGAACAACCGCAATGGGCAATGGAAATCATGAAAATAAACTATGCGGTACAGAAAACACCAGGAATTTTTCCAAGTCCACATTACGTTGAGTTTTTTTGGTCAAAGAGCTGTGACTGAGGGGCAACAGGCGGCGTATATTATTAGAGGTGTTAGGTACAGAATTTCAATTGCTAGCGCGCAGTGGCTAGCCTCGTCGGCTTCGCGCAGGTGTCTCAGTGTGTGTCCTTAGTTGTGATGTGCGACGGAACGAACGGAATAATTTGTCTTTTCTTTGTTACTTTCACAATTGCCTCCACGGCTGGCGGAGTTGTGGATTTTAAAGTTGCTACCATACGTGAAATAGGTTCATTTTCGATACAAGACAACAGGAGGCTGAGACGCTTGGGAGTCATGACCCAAGTGGGCCCGTCCCCCTTAGAGTGTAAAGGAGTATATCGGGCCGAAACACTTGTCGGACGGGGGGGACTTCTTCTGATGATCAGATTGCTTCCTGTTGTATCGCTCTGTAAAGAGTTTCATATCATCATAAGGCAACATTCGGCCCACATCCAGATTGCTACTATATGACAAGTCTCCGGTCAGAAATGTTATATTTTTACAACTCAAATGCCAAACCAATCACATGCAAGATGCGTATCTTTCCCCTTCTCTCAGGAAAAATTCCTGCGTAACAATGTGTTATCATCAAGTCACTATATATAGTATACCAGCTTCCGTCTATTATCGACCATGTTTACACTCACTGCTTCATAATCTATCACAGGTAATGTCTTTCAAGATGGATACTTCTGTGGCAAGTCTGTCTGGAAGGGATTATCTCATTATCAGTGAACTATTATCAACATAATATAATCGACTGTGGTCATCCCGAGGTTGTTGTTTACTCACTAATCCGGTCGCTTCCCTGCCCTGTCTAGTCTAGTAGGAAAATATGTTACACATTAGTAAACCACACGTCTCCACCGATCCAATGTGCCAATATGAGTTCAAACGAAAGTGGTTGATTACACTAATCAGCAAAAGATGGTCGCTGAAGTCCGGACATGACAAGAATTGAGGGAAGGGAGTGTAAACAATGATTAAGTAGACGTAGCGCAATAATGTCGGCGATAAACTAGGAAAAGAGAACGGAAAATTCTATCACATTCATATAGCAGGAAATGAGCTTGCTGACAGGAAAGCCAAACGAGGGAAGAGCTAGTTGTAGCAATTTTAAAGTAGGCCTATGGAAATTTGAAATTAAGAGCTTAATTGCACAAGCAATAACTAAAGAATGGATACTAGCATGGGACCAACACAAAAAAAGGAAGACACGTATAAATAATCCTGAAAAAAAACAAGCAAAAAATTTTAAATTCAAGATGAACTAAAAATACTAATTAATTAAAAAAAACTGCTACGGCTCAAGTTTAGAACTGGATATTTAAAGCTAGAGAAACTTATATGCGAAAAGAGTCAGCAACAAAATACAGTTCGACACTTTCTGGTGGACTGCAATAAATATGACCAGCAGAGGCAAAACATTAAGACATACTGCAATAACCACAAGGTAGAAATGATTGTAAAAAACACAATAGCCATTAAAACCTCACCAGAAATACAAAAGTTAATTAAACACTACATTACAAAAACAAAGGCAAACATTTACAAACAAAGATGCAAACCAAAAAGTGTACATCCACCCGTTGACCTAGCTACTAGCTCTTCTGTAAGCTTTCCAAGACAGAAAGAAATTGACATAAATAAACCTCCAACCAAAAACCAATATCAAATGCATGCCAGTATAGACACAGGGAACCTTCTGAACAACACAACAGTCGGAACTATAACAAAAATATAACCACAGTAGAGAGGAATATTACAATACAGAACACAGAATATACACACAAATTTTAAAAAATAAATCACTAAATAAAACGCGTCCTGATATAACCAACAGTTCCATGTATGATGTAAATGGTTGAAAAGGGCGTGCAACAAAAAAGAAGCAAACTCATTATATTAGCTCCGCATTCAAAATGTCGTACACAGCAGGAACTGGGTAATTACAAATTAAATACCATCTTATGTGTTTTCATATATTTCATCAAAACGTTACACCGGATATTTAACACAGCATAATCGTCCAATTTCCTTCCCCTTGATATTTGCAGTGAAACAAAATGCCCGTCATCGAATCGGTAACCACGCACGTAGCCACATTGTTAACCCGCCTTCTCACATCTCTACCGCACCCCTAACTTAAAAGTACCAGAATCTAGGATCTAAGCCTGTCTACAAAAAAATAAGTAATGCGGCGTTGACACAGCTCTGATACATTACTATATTGCGCCTAGTAATTGGGCGTTGACACAGCTCTGAGACATTACTATATTGCGCATAGTAATGGGGCATTGACACGGCTCTGACACATTAACGTACTGCACCTAATAATGAGACATTGACACGGCTCTGACACATTAACGTACTGCACCTAATAATGGGACATTGACACCACTCTGACACATAAAAATACTGCACCTAGTAATGGGGCGGGGGCACAACTCTCACATTAACATACTACACCTAATAATGGAGCATTGACACAGCTCTGACACATAAACGTACTGCGCCAAGTAATGGGACTGGGACACAACTCTGACATATTAACGTTCTTCTTCTTATATCCTTAGCCGCCGACCGTCAAAGCAGTCAGTGGCCATTACAACTGGTGGCGTCTTGTAAGGCAGCAACAAATTGATTCCACTTTGCTCGGTCGGTGGCCATCCTTCGTACAGTGCCCCAACTCTGGTTCATTCTTTGCATCTCAGCCTCTACAGTCTTCCGCCAAGTTGTTTTCGGTCGCCCTCTCTTTCGTTTTCCTTCCGGGGTCCATAGCATAGCTGTTCTTGTGATGGCATCAGGGTCTCTTCTGAGGACATGGCAAACCCAATTCCAGCGTCTGCCAGTTATGATGGTGTGCATGTCCTCTTGCTTGCTCCGAGTAAGCAGTTCTTGGTTGGTGATGGTATTCGGCCAAAAGATTCGGAAATTTTTTTTCTTAAGCAGGTTGTGTGAAAAGATGACAATTTCGACATTTCCTTCTCTGTAACTCTCCAGTATTCCGCACCATAGAGAAGCGCAGAAACCACACAGCTCTGATATAATCTTAATTTTGTGCTTGTGCTGTACTGAAAGGACTTCCAGATGTTGTTTAGACTAAAAAAGGCTGTTCTTGCTTTGTTCATTCTGTTGTTGATGTCTTTGCTTGCTCCGCCATCTGGTGTTACTATGCATCCTAGGTATTTGAAGATTTCTGTCTGTTCCAGTTGCTGATTCCTTACTGATATGGGCTCAGGGTTGCTCACATTGAGCGTTATGACCTCTGTCTTTTTTAGATTGATGTTCAGTCCCACCTGCTGGCTATACTTATTAAGTCTATCCGTTTTTTCCTGGATGTGTTGATGTGAATGTGCTAGCAGTGCAATGTCATCTGCATATTCCAGATCTTCCAATGTAGACAATGTAGTCCATCTTATTCCTCTTGGACTGCCCTCTATTGTCTGGCGCATCACCCAGTCTATGACATATATATATATATATATATATATATATATATATATATATATATCGCACTATATAACCTATAATATATATATATATATATATATAGATATAAATATATATATATATATATATATATATATATATATATATATATATATATATAAAACTCTTCCTCATACGTATGATTTCTTCCTTTTAATAACTGAATAACCAATGATTGTTATGTTTTGAAATAACTTACTTACTTACTTAGTCGTTCCCCTTCTACCGTGAGGTGTAGAGGTTTGGAAAAGAGAGCGCCAGACTATCCTATCGGCTGTCTTCCTTCTGGCCTGGTTCCATTCTAGTCCTCGATCCTTCAAAGATTGTCTAATGTTGTCCTCCCAGCGGACTCTGGGTCGTCCTCGGGGTCTGGATCCTTGGCTCTTTGTTGTTTTGAAATAACATGTAACAAATTTAATAATGAATTATTTTTAACAGATTAAAATAGTGATGAAATGATGATGAATTGTAGATGAAAGTTTTATCTTCATAGATACTGGAAAGAGGAATATTAATGTTCTTTGCTGTTGCCTTTTAGAAAGCACTTAGCTTAGCATAGATGACTACAGCAGCCGTTGTTTTTTTTTTGGTCAATTCTTCTGTGATGCAAATATTTTGTAAACAAAATAGATACTTTTTAGTGCTTAAGGAAAAGTCATTATTGAGTTACTTCCCTTGAAAGGAGTGTCGTCATTTTTGATCGAACTCCGCGGATGAATCCAGTTTTACTGCGATTTATTCTTTGTTTGGGTAGAAATAGGTTGTTCTTGCTTCGGTGTATCTATGGCCTGAATTTATGTGTGTTGTTTGTCTGGGTAGGACGAGTCTGTCTTATATCTGTATATCTTTACATATCTAAGTCGAACTATATGGTCTTTTGTCGATAGAAAGGTCAAAGGGCTGTTCGGCGGATGTGTCGCTAGAGAGGTGTGATTTGGCTTCGCCCTGATGGGGGCTGTGTTTTTCTATATCGGCTTGTCGCCGGAAAAGTGATCTCAGTATTTGTGGGGAAAGTGATAGTCGTCTAGACCTATCGTGTATGCTTTACCCCAGTGTTTATTCTTATTGCCAAGGAATGGCAGAATCATATTTCTGATACCAAGGTAACAAAAGATACTTCTTATGAACTCTGGCTAAGCCACCGTTTCTCGATAGACACGATTTGTACGTCTGAGGAAATATTTATCTAGATGAAAACGACATTCATTCCTAGCAGCACTATATCTTGTATGATGAAGTCAATTGTATCATAATAGAATCTACAGAGCAATGAGAACATTTAATGAATGACTAACTTTAATACAGATTCATTATCTGTATCCAAACGTGAGTGACAGCTCACGAGAGAAGCCATCTTGTATCCAAATATTTTGTGACTTTCAAGAAGAGAAAGGGATGCCCCGTATTATCGCTTGATGAGTCCAGAGATCACTGCTACACATGAGAACCCATTACTAGCGGTTCAATATGATTATATGGAAAATATGTGCTGAACATTATTGTAAGGAATCTTCACTAGACGAGGTTAGGTCTAGAAGCCATCTTGAATGTTGTTTATAATCTGACGTGCTTTGTCAGTAAACTCAGATGATATATATATATATGGGCAATACTGAGTGCTTGTCTACTGACAATCCATTATGCTATTATTCTACATGAGTGCCCATGTATCATTGCAAGACCATTTATCCACTGTACCATGATGTATTATGCCAACCTGTGATTTGTCACTATTCGTGCTGTCGAGTGTGTACGTCCCATTAAACTGTAGCAAAGGTACACAGTCGTTGGTGTCGATGACTTCCAGCCATACATGAGTGTGAGAAAAAGACCATTTGTCAACACCACGAACTCTTCTTATCATTCGCATATTATACTCACAATCTATGTCTACACATCACTGCGTAGGTCGAGTTGACATTCCATACTCAAACCACAAGCAACACAACAACACAGCATGTAGCTCTGGTGATGTTCTAGTGAGCTTATATTTATCAACTGATGATGAGCAAAGAAAATAGAGTTATCAACTAGAGAGACTTTATCAACTGGTGGACATCATTAATTGAAAAAGGAGGTTTTTATCATTTGGTGGACCAGCTTTCTGGGTTTGACCTCGCAGAAATTGAGAAGTCAACAGACTACCGATACCAGACCGTTTCCTGTGGCTGATACGACACACTTGCAGTATTAGTTTGCTCTTTGTCAACACTTCGTCACGTGACCTGTCAAGTGAATGCAGTATGTAGGTCAGCGTTGTTGACATTTTTACATTAATCATTACAGAGTTTCACAGAACAGTTGGATCAATTCTTGTCAATATTAACAGGAAGACAGTATTATTGAACTAAGAAGTCCTATTTTCATCGATGGATCTTCTTGTTTTCTATATATGAACTTTAATATTTAAGGCCAGAATTTGTAATTCAATAAAGTGGCAGTTTATTTATTTTTATAAGAATAACTTTGCCATTACTGTAAAACTGAGCCTATTTTGCAACACATACTATCATACACATAATTTATATATTTATGTTTACATGTTATTTGTTTGTATAGTATGTTAGTTTATATGTCAGCGGGTTGTGTTTAGGTTGGGCGGTGTCCTCACAACAGAATATCCCACGTCATAGAGGGTCCGTTGTGGGAGTTTTCTTTAGGTGCAATTTCCTTAATTGGAAATTTGCTTGCAACAACTAGTTGCTATTTGTGTTAGCTGTGAAGACTGTAATTATTGTTATTTTTGTAATATTTCTTTGTTCTTTAGTTTTGTTTTGATTTGTTTGTAATTTGTTGGTCTAACCTTTTCTATCTTTCAGTTCTATTCACAATTTATATTCATACTGTGACGTCATTTGTGTTGTTATTCCTTTGCAGATTCAGTGATTATTTTCATTGATTTCCCTATTTGATTTATTTGATTTCTGCAAACGTTTTCGTATTGTCAGTCTTGTTTGTACTTAATGTATTCTGTTGGTTGACATATGTTTTATATAGGTATATTTCATAAGACACTATTGCTTGTGCACTGCACTTGGATTATGGTATAAACCAGTACTTCATTATTATTGCTGGTATACAAGTAATTATACAATACCTTATTAAGGCTTGTGACCCACTGAGATTGAGATAGTGTACTGATTAATCAAGTCATTAAGAACTTGTGGTATTATTATTGTTTCAATTGAGTAATATCTTTGTCAGACATAATGTCAGACATTAGTGATATGATGGATCATTTTCTTCGAGAGTCAAGAAGATTACGTTTATTTGGTGATGATTGTGAGCATTATGCCACAGAACATTTTCTACTCCAGATGAGTAAAGATTTAAAAGGATTTGCCCTGTGTAATTTTGGTTACGCTTATTCACAGGAGAAAGCTTTGAGGCTTTCTAAAGTACTATCAACACTTTTCTATGATGATGGAAAACCAACTACTCAGAACAGTGTTGAGTTGCAGACTCTGAAAAAAAACGATAAATGAGCTTCAAAGTGATAAGAAAGCTCTTACTGATAAGTTATCAGAAATGAATGATGAAAATGCTACATTGAAGAGTAAAGTGACGGAATTGATAGCGGATAATAGGAAATTTGGTGAATTCTCTCTTAGACAGAAAAAAGAGTTAGAAGATGAAGTTACCTCATTAAGACAATTAATACAAAATAAACTTGACAGAGAGAGAAATGAGTTGGTTAATAATGAGGTGACCTCATTAATGAACATAGATATTGGAGAAGAGAGTAACGATGATTGCAATATACATGTGGCTCAAATTCAGAGCCTGGAATCTGAGGTAACTCTTTTGAAAGAAAAGATTACTAAGCAAATCACTATGGAGCAGAACATGAAAGTTCTGGATAAAAGAGTAGCAGAGCTTGATTGGGGTAATCAAGAACTCAGAAAGGTTCTGTGTCAACAGGAGAAAGTGACTGAGGAAAAACAAAACAATATTGGAAAATTACTTATGGAGAAAAAGGAGCTGCAAGATGAGATGAGTTCAATGAATAACAATCTTCTTGATAAAGAACAAGCCCTTGTTAGTGAGCTAGAACAGGTTAAAATGGACAATGAGAAATCAAGGGTTGAGTTGATGAAAAATAATGATACATTTGAAACTCTGATTCGAAATTTGAAATTAGAGAATGAGAAGTTGAAGTCAGAGTTAGTGGAAATGAAGAAACAGGAATTAGAAGCTGAAGAAAGGAAAGCAAATATGAACTTGCATGAGGAGAAGATGTCGTCTATGGAACAGAAAGAAATAAAGGTAGTGAATGAGAAGGATATGGTTGTTTCTGAAAAGATTGATGAACTTAGTCATCATAGTGCTATAGAAGCACTGAAACTTGAACTTGTTCAAGAGAAAGCTAAGGTTTTAGAAACCACATCTCAGAAGGAAAAGTTGAGTAACGATCTTAAAGATAGTATTTCTAGAGAGAAAACTCTAGTATCTCAGTTACATGTTACAAAGTTAGATTATAACTGGGAAG
The DNA here is from genome assembly GCA_024509875.1 of Oreohelix idahoensis. Lineage (NCBI taxonomy): Eukaryota > Metazoa > Mollusca > Gastropoda > Stylommatophora > Oreohelicidae > Oreohelix > Oreohelix idahoensis. The sequence goes on along the minus strand of JAMPIV010021577.1, from coordinate 77,494 downwards.
TTAGAACCAACGAGAAAATGCATAAAGCCCTTGCTAAGCAAAAAGCTATCTCAGAGGTAGAAATTGCAAAACTTCGCAACAGAATTGATGGGTTATTGGATATTGTGTTGAACAATAAAATGTTATCTACTACCAAGGTGGATAGATTTAAACATAAACATGATGGTCAACATGTTGCTAATGCAAAGAGTCAGCCCCATGCACTCAATGCAAGCAAATCCTTTCGTGGAAAATATGGTTTCCCACGAAATAACGATACTGCCTCTAATGGGAGTTGGCGTGAGGCCAACAAAAGTAAATTAGGTTTGGATCACGGTGAGGACTTGGATAAAGGTCATGACAAGATTCCTCATGAAAACCGTGCATCAACTTTTCGAAGTTCTGATAGAGTGGTAAAAGAGAACAAAACTACTAGTATGCATCGTACTCAGCCCAAGCAGTACGATCCATCTGTTAAGCACATTGCCACAGGCAAAAATAACAACAATTGTGCTAGAAAAGATATGCGTAGTTATGAACAGCGCCAAGGGCGTTCATCACGTGTTAATCTTCCTTTTTCACGTAATGGTTCTTTTTCAAAGAACTGGAAGAAATTTGATGATGCTCAATTTTTTGGTCCCAGTAACAAGAGGAACTTCAATAGAGGTTACCAATCTCATAATAATTATTTTTGTGGACAACAAAGTCCTACTGATCATAAGGGTATTAACACAACTTTTCATAACTATGGTAAATGGAGTGTAAACAGGAGCAATGGTCTCAACAGAGATCATAATTTTGATAGATCTCGTTATGACGGTAGATCTCAACATGAGTCCAAGATTTCCTGATACACTTCCAGACTTATGTCTGTCCTTTGTATGATATGTTGATTGTATAAATACTTAGCGGTTCACTTAGTTTGATTCACCGCTAATTCTTTGATGATTTGTCTTATAAATCATAAATTTAAGATATCTAATACGAAATTATGGTATAAATTTTTTAGGCATTGTGTAATTGCCAGAATTGTATTATACTTTGATGACACCTTCCTGGAAAAATTTACTTGAAGAGAAATAATTTCTCTCAGTTTATGAGATACATTCTCACCAGTCGCTCCATAAGTCGACTTAGCCTCATATTAGGCGTTATATTTATTCCTGATATTTTCATCTGCGCATTATTCATGCGTTGTGAGCCTATTGTACGTTGCTCCTAGATGTATTTCAAAAAAAAAAAATGTTCCATTTTTTTTTCCCGGGAGGTGTGGTAAGACTGTTACGTGCAGTCTTTGATATCTTACAATATAATACATTTGTATGCTTGTTATGTTCGCAAATATTTTGTAAACAAAATAGATACTTTTTAGTGCTTGAGGAAAAGTCATTATTGAGTTACTTCCCTTGAAAGGAGTGTCGTCATTTTTTGATCGAACTCCGCGGATGAATCCAGTTTTACTGCGATTTATTCTTTGTTTGGGTAGAAATAGGTTGTTCTTGCTTCGGTGTATCTATGGCCTGAATTTATGTGTGTTGTTTGTCTGGGTAGGACGAGTCTGTCTTATATCTGTATATCTTTACATATCTAAGTCGAACTATATGGTCTTTTGTCGATAGAAAGGTCAAAGGGCTGTTCGGCGGATGTGTCGCTAGAGAGGTGTGATTTGGCTTCGCCCTGATGGGGGCTGTGTTTTTCTATATCGGCTTGTCGCCGGGAAAAGTGATCTCAGTATTTGTGGGGAAAGTGATAGTCGTCTAGACCTATCGTGTATGCTTTACCCCAGTGTTTATTCTTATTGCCAAGGAATGGCATAATCATATTTCTGATACCAAGGTAACAAAAGATACTTCTTATGAACTCTGGCTAAGCCACCGTTTCTCGATAGACACGATTTGTACGTCTGAGGAAATATTTATCTAGATGAAAACGACATTCATTCCTAGCAGCACTATATCTTGTATGATGAAGTCAATTGTATCATAATAGAATCTACAGAGCAATGAGAACATTTAATGAATGACTAACTTTAATGCAGATTCATTATCTGTATCCAAACGTGAGTGACAGCTCACGAGAGAAGCCATCTTGTATCCAAATATTTTGTGACTTTCAAGAAGAGAAAGGGATGCCCCGTATTATCGCTTGATGAGTCCAGAGATCACTGCTACACATGAGAACCCATTACTAGCGGTTCAATATGATTATATGAAAAATATGTGCTGAACATTATTGTAAGGAATCTTCACTAGACGAGGTTAGGTCTAGAAGCCATCTTGACTGTTGTTTATAATCTGACGTGCTTTGTCAGTAAACTCAGATGATATATATATATATATATATATATATATATATATATATATATATATGGGCAATACTGAGTGCTTGTCTACTGACAATCCATTATGCTATTATTCTACATGAGTGCCCATGTATCATTGCAAGACCATTTATCCACTGTACCATGATGTATTATGCCAACCTGTGATTTGTCACTATTCGTGCTGTCGAGTGTGTACGTCCAATTAAACTGTAGCAAAGGTACACAGTCGTTGGTGTCGATGACTTCCAGCCATACATGAGTGTGAGAAAAAGACCATTTGTCAACACCACGAACTCTTCTTATCATTCGCATATTATACTCACAATCTATGTCTACACACCACTGCGTAGGTCGAGTTGACATTCCATACTCAAACCACAAGCAACACAACAACACAGCATGTAGCTCTGGTGATGTTCTAGTGAGCTTATATTTATCAGAACACCATAGGTTTATCAATGACACTTCACAGTCAGATAGCTTTGTTCTACGAACAGTCTGATTCCTTCGTTCCATGAACCGTCTGATAGCTTCGTTCCACGAACTTTAGAGAAAAATACAAAGAACAAAAGCCTCTGCTTAGTACACTTGTAGATTGCAAATTAACAGGCGCATTGTCTCGCTGTCTAGCAACTAATATTAGCCTCTCTGAATAATTATATTCTTGAGTATGCATAGCGTAAATCAGGGAAGATGATTAGAAATCACCAATATTCTTCTGGGTAATAAACTGGGAAAATATGTGCTTGGACAGCACGAAAGCAATGATTTGCCTGAATTACAATTAACTGGGTACATATATCTCACAAAATTATATGATTCACTTGAGGTACATGTGATTTAATCATCGCTCATCACTGCTCCAGTCGGAGTCTGAGGTCACCTCTGCTGTCGATTGTCTGTACGATTAGCAAGAAGAAACCACCAGCGCTTGCTGAAGTAGTTTATTAATATATGTGACGTACGTCTAGTTTGTCAAGTAAATTTTCCCTGATTTGATGGATGATTAAAGGGACTTTAGCTTTTCATAACATTAGAATCCCTGAACATCAGTATTGTTGTAACTTTTCATCAACGAAGAGTAGCGGCTAGGATCAAAGCAGTCAAGAAGATCCCCAGAACAGAGAAGCAGAAGTTTAGCATCTCCGTACGAACTCTGAACCGTTCGCAAGACGGACACGAGCGGTCAGAAGAAAGCTTCATGCAGACTTCGCACTTCTGTGGCCACCGGCAGACTTGCCCGAAAGACGGAACGCTCAGCGTAGCGGATACGATCTGAGGAATCAGGAAACTCACCGCGAACGAGGCTAGTCTCGCCGGAATTTCACATGCTCGTGCCAGCAGCCGGAAACGAACGTAGATCGGAAGCCAGTCGGGCCATCGTGGTTAGCATGGCGGCTAAATAACTTCGACTTCCCCTGGGAACTGAAGAGGCGCGAAATTTTCACATGTACCATTTATCTTGCCTTTCTAATAGATAAATACAGAATCTGAAAAGGCCAACGTATCATTCGTTCTGACAGAATTCTAAGATTCACTAGCAAATAGTTAAAAATTCCTGCTTGATTTCATCTAAATTGTTGGCTATTGGAGTGAAATTCTTTTTCTGTGCAGACGGTAATTTATACATTAGCTTCGAGTGATCAGTGGTCTAGTTATTTCATATTTAGTTCACTGGATTGGGGTGTAAATTTAACCTTATTAAATAAGCCCATCTTCAAAGTTCTAGTGCCAACTAAATGTTACATCTATAAGTTTATTTCCTAATACAATAGCCGCTTAAGGGAATTATAACTTTAATACAGTTTAGTTCTGTATAAATAGATGTGCTTTCAACTATTAACCTCACGGGGAGTTTTTTTTTTTTCTCTCTTGCTTTATTAATTGAAGATGCGAGTGCAGAAAATAGGTAAACTGTAAATGTATCGCGCGTTAGATTTTAATATGATTTTATTGTATTTCAGGTTTTTTCTAATGCATCCAGAATGATTTTTTGAACCTCGCATCCCAGCAATTAAGCAGCAATTAAGCAGCAATTAAGCAGCAATTAAGCAGCAATGAAACATCATTTAAGCAGCAATTAAGCAGCAATGAAACATCATTTAAGCAGCCATTTCGAAGCAATAATATATATCTAGAGTCTTGCCGACTCAGTTCGATTACTCCAGTGACTTATGAACATATTTGAAATTTAATCTTTGTGGCGATTTTTTATAATTATCAAACTGGAAGAAGAGCAGTCAACAGTAGCAATATTTTACTCACTGCTCTATTCGTGAAGAAGAACATAGATTTCCCTGACACTGTCTGTCAAGCATAATCATTGGATTTTACCAACCCCCTGAAGAACTTACCTCAGTGTTTTTTGTAGTTTGTGACATTACTGTAAAAGAAAGTTATCTCCACCAGCTGTGCCAATCTTAGACACCACACCATTCCTCACATCTAACCAAGTGCCTGTGCCATTCTTTAGGAACTTTATCTAATAAACAAACAGTACCGTTAAACTTCAACATCCAGCGATTTCGGGACACTTTGTTAACTTCAACAACCCGCTAATCTGGGGCTGTACACGGAAGAAAATACTTTTACCTAAGCCAAGGTTTAGTGCTGTTTTTTTATGTATTTCCTATGAAGTGCCAGAATTCACCATTTGGTAAGTCTGTGTGTGTGTGACTGTGTGCTGGCCAGCCCTAGCGTGTTGTTTTTGCCCCTATTGGATACTTCTCCTTAGAAACCATCCCCCCTGTTATTTTGTGTTTTGTAACCCATGATTTCTGACTGTACATTGATACTTACTTGTTAACGTGATTTTATGATAATAAAAGTATTAAAAACTTTATTAGCATTGGTGTCGGCTGGCCCAAAACCCAAACATTTCCCATATTTTGTTATCGTAGTGTGTATTCATGTACGTTGCGCGTCAGAAGCACCAAATCGGTGTGTGCGCATGAGCGACTGGAACTGACAAACAACTGTTTGTTCAGAAGAGTGGTAGGAATAGTTTTTGAGGGACAAATATTGTCGTAATAAGAGACTGTCCTTACTCTTCCCCAGCCCTTGTGAATCTACTACCTCACTTTCATAAATCCTTATTCTCACAGAGCCATCACTATCATTCTACACTCTAAAGGACCAATATCCATCAGAACTCTCTCAGATAAAAATTACGACAATATACTATGTTCATATGTTGAGGTTGCCAGCCTCATATATAGCGACTTAGCAAGAAAACATGTCAAATTCACATTTGTAAAATAAATGTTTACACTTACCCCAAAGTAACTTTTGGGAACACAATCTCCTGGCACAGTTTAAAATGGACACTGGCAACTTACGTTAGATGCGTTCGAATTACTTGGTCTATAAATTTTTTATTCCTCTTATGAAGGGTGATATGATTTCTTAGGTCTCCAGTCTTTGTATTTATAAATGCGGGTTTACTTTTTTAATTTTAAAGTTGCCCAAATACTTCGATCCTGGCCCTTTAAGGTTCCAGTCTTCGTATTTAAATATGAGGGTTTACTTGTAAGTTTTAAAGTTACCCAAATACTTCGATCTGTCACTTATAATTTTGGAATTCTTAGTCTGACCCTTCTCTCTCTGGCTCTGGTGAATTGCTAGCTTGGCGTGGCAATGCAGTCGGATTCGTGACTGCGATTTTGCTAGATTATATTTCCAATTCTCAGTTCAAAATCACAGAGTGTACTTCCGACGAATTTTACAATTAAAGTCAATGTCTTTTCCGTCTCTCGAATCAAACCAATCGAAAGCTCTTTAGCACCATCTGGGTTGGGGTGTTTAAATCATAATACCCCCGCGTATTTTAAAACAAATCATTTTAAAATTCTATCGCATGACCTCTTTCTAATAATGCTGTAATACTTCCGCCCAGATTGTCTCCTCTGCCAGGTCATCTGTAATAATTACACAGGACGCGATTATCTACTTATCACCTGTGTCTTTGCCCATTCTTCAGACGGCTTTCTTTTAATCGATAGTACGAGACCATATTGTACAAATGCAGATCGCCTTTATCAAAGGTGGCTAAGCGACTTACGTGATAAAAGTATTATCGACTGACTGGTCTAATTACTTTCGTATTATTACGGTTCACCTGGCGAAACGTAAACAAGTATGTGAGTGGTCACAGCAAAAAAATGAATGAAGGTGCATAAAATATGCCTAATAAACGGCGGATGAAGGAGTGAGAGAGAGGCTCAAAAGTACATGTACAAACGTTTTATTACATACCCCGTCACCTAAGATATTGCATTAAATATCCAGGTTTGGGCGTGAACCTTTGCGTGGTGTGTGCTTTCCTCTACTACTGTTCTGGATGACAGTGCTCATCTCCTCATTATACCGTTGGCGAGTGTTAGAATTACTCGCTTGGCAATGTGTACAGTTTAGCACAAACTGACGAACGTCTTCCCATCGTTTGGGCCAAAAATAAACCTCTTGAAGGTTACTCAGTGGTACCCACGGAAACATGTTCCCCTGATGAGGATATATGAGCCGATTTCATAACGGGGGGTCTTAAGGGGAAAGGCACCACGAGTTGTATCCCCCGCCTCGTCCGTCGATAAATAATCCCATCTTCTTTGTGGAACGTTCCAGCTGAAGCATGGGTTGTTGTTAACCGACTCTGTTCAGAGTACGGCGCTAGGGTAAGGTCCCCTCCTTCTGCACTTGTAATTCCGTAAAAATAGATAATAAATAAAGCCCAATCTAGCTCGATATAAGACTCATACAATAGTTATAAAATTTAATTGTAACATAGATAACATTTTATGTGATAAAAGTATTATCGGCTGACCGGTCTAATTACCCTGGTACTATTACGGTTCACCTGGCGAAACGTAAACAAGTCTTGGAGTGGTCACAGCAAAAAAATGAATGAAGGTGCATAAAATATGCCTAATAAAAGGCGGATGAAGGAGTGAGAGAGAGGCTCAAAAGTACATGTACAAACGTAAACAAGTCTGGGAGTAGTCACAGCAAAAAAATGAATGAAGGTGCATAAAATATGCCAAATAACAGGCGGATGAAGGAGTGAGAGAGGGGCTCAAAAGTACATGTACAAAAGTTTTGTCACAGACACAACTCTGACACATTAACGTACTGCACCTAGTAATGAGGCATTGACACAACTCTGACACATTAACGTACTGCACCTAGTAATGAAGCATTGACACAGCAGTAGTAGGGTATGCGCAACTTAGGTAGTATTCTGCAGGCGCGCTGCAGGCGCGCCTGCAGGCGCGTGACTTTTATATAAGCGCAATCTGCAGGGGCGCTGCAGGCGCAAGATGGCGGACTTGAGATAACAAGAAGAGGAGGGGCAAGATGGCGGACTTGAGATAACAAGAAGAGGTTATATGGGGCAAGATGGCGGGATGACTTTTTATATAAGGAAAATGTGGTGGCGCGCGGGCGGCGCAAGATGGCGGACTTGAGATAACAAGAAGAGGAGGGGCAAGATGGCGGACTTGAGATAACAAGAAGAGGTTATATGGGGCAAGATGGCGGGATGACTTTTTATATAAGGAAAATGTGGTGGCGCGCGGGCGGTGCAAGATGGCGGACTTGAGGTAACAAGAAGAGGGGTATAGGGGCAAGATGGCGGACTTGAGATAACAAGAAGAGGAGGGGCAAGACGGCGGACTTGAGATAACAAGAAGAGGATATATTTAGAGGTATTTTTAGATAACGAGAAGACTTTGAGACAATAGGAAGATATATATTTAGATATTTACATAACAAGAAGACGATATTTATAGAACAGTTATACGAACAGTTATACGTTATATTGAGACATATATATTTACATAACAAGAAGACGATATTTATAGAACAGTTATTTTACAACAGTTAGTCGAACAGTTATACGAACAGTTAGACGAACAGTTATACAAACAGTTAGACGAATAGTTAGACAACAGTTAGACGAAATACAACGGACGATATAGGTAACAAAAAAGCGTTTTAGTTAATATAGTTTTTTATTTTATATTCAATAGTGTTTTTGTATTATCAAAACATATATGGTAATATATAGTATTTTTTAACATAATACATTGTGCAGTAATTTTTTATCAAATGACATTGTATAATTGGTAATTTTTTTATCAAATCATATATGGGTATTATATTGGTAATTTTTTATCAAATCACAAATGAATGTACAATTGAAAAATAACATATATATAGGAAGGATGTATGTTCAAAATATACAATATTTACAATATCACAGCTGCAGGCCAGACCTTGAGGGGTGTCGTCACGTCGTAAGAAATAGAGGTGTCTGTATATACCTGTAGGTATCTGTGTGTACATAGTGGAAGACAGTTTAGATGTTTAGGGGTGATGTGGTGACGTTGTCGGGATGCACCTGTCGTTTTATGTAAAAGGAAGATAGGGCGTTGCGGTGTTGTTCATAGGTGTAGATGGATGATTTGTGTGCTCTGAACCCGATATTTTTCCCACCCTGTGCTTGTTGTGTGTTGAGGACGTCTAAGAAAGTGTGTTTGTTTACTTTGTTGTGGTGTTTGTTCAAGCCTTTGGTGGTGGTTTTGTCGTAGTCGCCAAAACAGTGATACGTCTTGCTACAGAGGGAAACCATCCCTCTGCCTTCGTATTCTAATTTAAAAAGGCCCGGTGTCCGCTTGTCGAATAATATTTGTTCGCGGGATTTCTGACAAAGGGCGCGCGTTTTACCCTCGCTAGCTACAAAGTCGGGTCTATGGTCGGGGCATACCTCGGCGGGGAACCACTGGTGGTAGGTACTATAAAATTCTCGTCGCATAGCGGGCTTAACAACGTCCGCTAAGTTATTCGCGCTAAGGGCCAAGTAAAGGCTGTCTGTGTCCGTCTCGCACAACTGAAAGTCTGACCTATCTACAAATTTATCTAGACAGTCGTAATAAAATTCTAACATGCGTAATTTTGCGTATTGGTAGACGAAAAATCCTATCTGAACGGGGAGGTCCCAACATATAGTCTGTTTAAGTTTTTCTACTTCAAAAATCTCGTCCGTCACTAACGTCATTTTCCTAAAGCGGGGTGAGTTTATTTGGTCAGAGGTACCCTCGCCCATCGTGTACGAGACATCCACATGCTTCGCCTTATTGGTCAATGTTTTTCCATAAGCCGCGTTACCTAGCAGTTTCATGGTCTCGCTGGTAATGGCATAGGCAGGATCAGTATCACCCTGTCGACGCGCGTTCGAAACAGTGTCCCCAAACTGCTTGAAACACGTCACGGGTGTATACTCAAGCACCTGGTAGATACAGGTGACTTCTAAGCCTTTGATTAAGTACCAGCGAAGCAGAGGTGTTGTCAGGAGAATTTTCTTGCCCACATAACTCCCGATCAATGTCCGCCTGGGGGTAGTCAGGAGTTTATGTTTTTCGGCGTATTCCCGCATTAAAGGTCCAATATCTTCCCTCGTGACGTCAAAATTCTTAAAAATGGGCGTCATTTCAGAGAAATGTTCTTTTAAAGAGTCGGGGACATGGATGTCACACTCGACTAGACCAAACAAGGTCTCGTCTAGCACCGAGGCGAGAATATTTTCTTTTGTCAGGGGGTACCGACATTTGGTGTAAGATGGTTTCTGGGTCGGGAAGGTGGCGTTCAGCGACGTTGCAAGCGTCCCGTAAATAAGAACTTATTTCCACCGTCTTTGCGTACAACTCAGCCAATGGTTTGTTGTTGACTGGGTTAACGTCACGACCGGCGGTTAGTGGGCAGTTAGGGTGGCCGTGGAATAGGCACCCATGGAACTGGTAGGCGGTTCGAGAGTATTTGTCCCAACCGTCTACCCTAATGCATATATCACCCAACGCTTTCTCACGTCCGTTAAACTGGGTTTTTAAGGTCACTTTATTTTGGTTGGAGACCCAAGCCAAATAATCGCGGCACTGCACGGTATATTTGTGGAGTTTGTGGTGCTTGAAACCATCCTCCCTAGACCGTCTAACGGGAAAGTCAGTGGGCATTTTCTGCATTAACGCCCACAAATAATTGCGTTGGCATCAAAACATTCAATGGCTTGAACCGTTTTGCCACCTCTAATGCGGGTTTTACCTTGCTCGTGGAACCTGTGAAAAATAATTGACGGTCCCCCGACGATGTTTTGGCGCAAGATGTTATGCAAATCTGCCTCCTGCTTCGAACATAAGGAAAACATGACGTTGGGCGGGAGGGTTTTGAAAAGGTACTTTAACGTGGCACCGGGCACGGAGATCGCATCTTTAAACATATCTACACCTAGGTGCGCGTAAAAACTAACTTGTCGGTCTAACGCTGCCAGGAAGGGGACCACGTCTTTATTGTTGTACCACGTCAGAAAATCGCGCAACGTGGTCATGTGGTTCTCGGCCCACACCTTCTGGCTTTCGGCGTACTCGTCGGCGGAAATGTTAGTATTTTTAAGGGCGGAAAAAAATGCCGAGTGAGGTGGTAACGCGGTTTCGTCTAAATTAGCTAAATCTGTTATGTATTCGTAACAAAAATATCCTTTAGTTTCTTTAACGTTGTACGCCGCGAGATATTTGCTATAGCTAAATCCGGGGGCTAAGTAATTGACTATATCTAAAAACTTTAACTCGCTAGTGGCAATACACATAAAATTATTGTTTCGCTTGACTAAAAATTTGAAGTCTTCCCCCATGAAATATTTGATTAGGTAGGGTTTGATTACGTTCACGTCGTACTTGCCCGAATTGAAACCTAATACGGGTAGCTGCCCCAAATAACCCTCTAATCTAGCAAGGAGCCCGTCTGAATTACCGATCGTCTCTAAGGCCTCGAGTTGCATGCAAACACCGTCAAAATACGCACGCAGAATCTCATAAGAGGCTGCGGCAATTTTGAGCAGATGGTCAGGCATCGTATTGACCACCTCCTGTGGATCACCCTTTGTGATAAAACACACGGGGGCTTCAAAACCGGGGACGTTATAAGCCACCGAACACGACAGGGGCACGTGTTTGGCCGTATAGGTAGTGGCATTACCACTGGGCACTACAGTGTTCTCAAAAAAACACTCATAGTCAAACGTGGCTCTATAAGGGAAGACGAATTTTGTGTCTACATCTATTCCCTCCTCCTCGATTAATTCCCAAATGGTCTCTGGGGGATTATACACTCCACCTCTAAATGGTTCTCTTCGCTTAGAGCAGGTACAGCGCTTTTCATGGCGCACCATAAACTTATAAATCTTCCACAACTTACCGCAATCGGGACACGAAAAAGAGTTACTGGCCCTATCGATATCTGTTATGTACATAAAGTGGTTCTTAAACATTAACAGACGCAATGTATCTGGAAAAGTGTCGCTACCTCTAAGTGTGGGGGTCAGGGTCTGCGCGTCGTCAAACTCGAAAATGTCAATATTTACGTTAAAACATTTTTCTAATTGGGGCATATCGATTAAACTAACCCCGGGGAAATCGATGAGGGACATAAGTCCCTGCTGTGTTTGCCACTGTTCGACTAGCCGGCGCGTCGGTTTTCTAATATCTTTAACGGCACCACCCCTAAAAACGGCTAGACATCTAAAAAAGCAAAAGTTATCACTGTATGGTTTGGAGTTTGAATCATGTTGTAGTGTATGGATGTGGTTATTGTCCGTGATGAAAGAGGGAATGTCTTGTAAGCAGCAACCAATAGGAAAGTCTTGGATATGGTATAGATAGAAAGAAGTTGCTGGGATGGCTTCGACAAAATATTTTGTGTTTGGTCTGTTTAACTGTGCTTGTGTGACAATATCGGTGTCGTGTAACTGTGAGAGAAAAGCTTTGAAATCTGTAATGTTGTTGACTAGGTGGGGTTGATCTAAGACGACTGCATTGTTATGGGAAGAGTGAAATAATCTTAATTCGTTTGTTTCTCTATGCCTCAAAACGATGTGGAAACTGTAGTTTATTTTGAAGCGTTTTGTTTGTTGTGTGAAGACAGGGAGCAAGAGACGGTCCCAGTCCATATTTTCTGTTGGTCTGTGGAAAAAAGTGAAAGTTGATAAATATTTATGTTTATTGGAGTGTGTTTTGATAGCGTCCCAGTTGTCAGTGTAGATTTGTCTTATGTCATCCTGTAAGTCTTGTAAACTGTCTTCTTCAGTGGGCAGACTGGGTTTTTTTATATGGGACTGGTGGGTACTGTTCATGGGGCGTTTTTTGGTCTGGCCTGTTTTTGGTGGTTGAGATGGGATGGGGCTTGATGAAGAGGGGTCTGTGTGTTGGTACGTCGATGTTGTGGTCCCTGCTGCAGCAGATGATGTCTTTGTGCCTGATGATGATGCTTGGTGCATCGATGTTGTGGTGTCTGCTGGTGATGTCTCTTGGTGCGTCGATGTTGATGGTGTGGTGTCTGCTGGTGTCTGTTGGTGCCCCGATGATGATGCTTGGTGGGTTGATGATTCGGCGTCTGGTGGGTTCTGTGTCGAAAGCTGGTTATGGGTGGGGTGTTGTTGTGTTATATGGGTCCGCAAGCTGGTGCCTCGGGTGAATTGTTTGTTACAAATGTCACAGCTAAAACGAGGCATAGAGTGCACTGTTTTGGTGTGCTGTGTTAAATTATCATGTCGGTTAAATGTCTTTCCACAGCGGGTACACAAATTGTTCTTCACCGCTGCAGTGGTGGTCCCCACTGGGACGTTTATAGCGGCCCCCGGTGTAGTGGTGCTCCCCACTGGGGCGTTTATAGCGGCCCCCGGTGCAGTGGTGGTCCCCCTGAGGGGTTTATAGCGGCCCCCGGTGCAGTGGCTTCCGCTGTGGGGGATCTTGGTGCACCGGGTCCATGAACACTCTCAATATGTTGTTGGAGTACCTCAGGACTGTTAAATATTTGAGGACAGACACGACAGGGATGTGTCGGTTCAATGTGGACTGTCCGTATATGTCTCGTTAGATCACGATTCCTCGTAAAAGATTTATTACATTGTCCACAAACGTACCCTTGGATTGAAGACATCTGTGAAGTAGAAACGAAAACACATTACCCACACATATATATGTAACAATCAGTTAAATAGAGAGAGAGGGAGAGAGGGAGAGAGAGAGAGAAAGAAAGAAAGAGAGAGAAAGATAGAAAAAGAAAAGAAAGAAAGAAAGAAAGAGAGAGTGAGAGAGAGCGAGAAAGAAAGAGAGAGTGAGAGAGAGAGCGAGAGAGAGAGAGAGAGAGAGAAGAGAGAGAGAGAGAGAATAAACACAGTGTTATTTCTTATTCTATGTGAAAGAAATGCCCCGCGCGCGCGCGCTGTGGCAGAAAGATATCGATTTTAAAAAAAATATGATATGTTCTCTTTAATTTTCTTTATTATGTTAACACATAAAAATAAACCTCGCAAAAATGAACAAAAACACTTGTCTAACAACAGGGGGGAGAAACACGGATAAGTGTTAGACTTTTTTTTCCTAGTACATAATCGTTTAAGTCTTATCCAAAAAAATATACACACATGTCCGGATTTAACATAAAACAGATAAAAATAACAATCTAGTATCTGAGTTAACATCTTAACAGATAATAAATCGGTTAAGTCTTAACTTAGCTAAACCATACACACATGTCCGGCTTTAACATAACACAGATAAAAATAACAATCTAGTATCTGAGTTAACATCTTAACAGATAATAAATCGGTTAAGTCTTAACTTAGCTAAACCATACACACATGTCCGGCTTTAACATAACACAGATAAAAATAACAAGTTAGACTAATCTGAAACAGTCTTTAGCAACACTGGCTAGTGCACAGACATATCTTTTAAATAGAAAACAGATATTTTTAAAGTTATTTATGGTATCCTAACGAAAACACTTATATTTTGAAACAGGTTTTTAGCAACACTGACTAGCGCACAGACATATCTTTTTGTTTAAATATTTAATACAACACACGAATACGCACTCAACTAAAACCTTTTTATAATTTTATTAAATAGAAATATTTTAACACCCTAACACACGAATTCACAGACATATGTCTTCTAAATACATAAAACGATAGAAAAATATTTAACAAAACGAATACATACTATCAGGTATTGATATGACAAAACAAGTGGTTCTTTTCTTTCAGTGGTCTTTCAGAGAGATCTTTCTTCGTTGAAGGTTTGTCGTTTGAATGAGCTGTCTAAAGACAATGTGTCCCATTATATTACAAAAAAGTGCGCTTGTTTCAGAGTTCAACGACCTTAATGTTTACAGAGCGATTCGCTAACAGTTGTAAATTGTCACGTACCGATAACGGGTCACGGTTAAGAAGTTTCATAGTAATGTTTACTCAGTGCAGGTGTTCTGAGACAGCTTGTTTCACGTTGTAATACAATACTTATACAAACACTACTGTTGGTCATTCGTCTTTCGTTTGGCACGTACGATTATCGATCCCCACCGACAACCGCTAGCAATTGTTTACTCAGGGGACAGGTGTTTATAACTTGAATTACCCCGTGGAGCCCTTCAACATTAGCAAACTTTATTTGTGACATGAGACAAATGTATCGAGAAAGAAAGGCATTAGACACATTTTAACATCGGTTTATAAAACACTAGAATAATATCCCTCTGTATATAAAAATATATATTGTTTGAAAATACTGGTGTTGAATATATATAAAAATATATCCAGAACTTAATAAGATACAAATGATAGCTTAAAAGGCAAGCTTTAAAATATCTGATAACTAAAAAAGAAATGTACCAAACAATGAGAGAGAAAGAGAGAGAGAGAGAGAGAGACAGAGAGACAGACAGAGACAGACAGAGATATAGAGAGACAGAGAGAGAGAGAGAGAGAGAGAGACAGACAGACAGACAGACAGACAGACAGACAGAGAGAGAGAGAGAGAGAGAGAGAGAGAGAGAGAGAGAGAGAGAGAGAGAGAGAGAGAGAGAGAGAGAGAGAGAGCTGTTGGTTATATTCTTTTTCGTAGAGAGAGACACACATATTTTTAGACTAAAACATATACATTAAACTCAAAATCAACCATCCTTTCAAAAGATGATATATAAGAAAACAAATCCCCCAGAGATACTCGGAAAACATACACTTTTAAACATATTCCAGGGATTGTCATGTTCTTGAACAGTGATTCTCAAATTCTTGAACAGTGATTCTCAATACATGTTGGTATCAGGGATTTTCGTATTGGTTGGTTGAGTTCTTACAATGTTTTACACAGTGATTCTCAAATTCTTGAACAGTGATTCTCACATTTATTTTATTCTCAATACATGTTGGTTGAGTTCTTACATTTTTTGATTCACACATTGTAGAACAGTGATTCTCAAATTCTTGATCAGTGATTCTCACATTTTTTTATTCTCAATACATGTTGGTATCAGGGATTCTCGTATTGGTTGGTTGAGTTCTTACATTTTTTGATTCCCACAATGTTTTACACAGTGATTCTCAATACATGCTGGAAACAGTGATTCACTCATTTTTTAGCATGAATCACACATTGTAGAACAACGATTCTCACGATGAAAAGGGGTTCTCACAATGTGTAGGGTTTTAGATATAAAATAACTGGTTGTAAGTGAAAGTTATCATTCTTAACAATGGATCCGAGATTTGCACATCCCTTTACCTGTTTAATTAGTGGGCCGACTGGATCTGGGAAAACTGTATTTGTCCAGCGTTTCCTAACACATATCAAAGATATGGTCACAGTCGTACCCGATGAGATTATTTGGTGTTTTTCCGAGTGGCAACCTTTATACAATTCAATGACTGGAGTTCAGTTTATTGAAGGACTGCCCGATATTGAGCAGTGGACAGGTGATAAGAGACGGTTGGTGATTATCGATGACTTCATGAACGAAACAGACGAACGTGTAACTAGTTTATTTACAAAAAAGTCTCATCATAAAAATGTAAGCGTATTTTATCTGGTGCAAAATTTATTTGGCAAGAACAAAGAACACAGAACCATTAGTTTCAATTCTCATTACATAGTACTTTTCAAAAATCCACGCTATGGATCGCAGATTGTTAATCTAGCCAAACAGATGTACCCAGGCCAAATGGTTCGGTTATAACTCGTCATTCAACAGCTGGATTTCGGCCAAACAACTAGCGAGATATCGAGACTGGTGGATATTGAAGAAGACGGGAGCACCCCAGTTTTGAGGCCACCCCCTCCCAAGACCGCGAGAACCTCGTTCTGGCCTTTTTTGGGGAAACTAGTCCCTCGACTAGAGATCGTTTTCCTCTGTCAGATGATCTTTATATATGTCGTCATCGGTGTCTCGTTATTCAATCTGAGTCGGAGCAACGCAGAGGGACCAGACGGCAAGTTTTGGATCGCTTTAATGAGCAGTTGTCTGGGTTACATGTTACCTAACCCCAAGATAGGATGAGTTTTTACGTGACTTTACCCAGCAATGCCTCGATGAAAATATACCCAAACAATAACGCCGGTCACTTTTTCGTCAAATTGCCACAGACTATAGACTTGACTTCACGTTACGAGGTTGGTTTGGTTGAGATTCAATTTCCCAAAAGTTATTTTAACGTGCTAGAGGATGATGTATGGCTACATTACTTTCCCAACAAAGAAGATGAGTCTATACTACTCACGTTGCCCGCTGGTCTATACACGTCACCCGACACGCTGATCGACGAGTTGAATCGTTTGCTTTTAGCCACGGATGTGGATGAAAAAGCCCGAGTTAGATTCCATTTTAACAATAATAAGGCCACCTTGAATCTGTATGATCCGGAGGTTGAAGTTAGAATTAGCGAGACGTTGAAACACAAGTTAGGTTTTCCTGCGTCGCTCGCCACAGACATCGACCCAATACTACGAAGTGAGACTGAAGTACAAATGGATAGCGACATGAAAAATGTATACGTGTACTGCGATCTCGTAGCGGCGAGACCGGTTGGAGACGCCTCTGTCCCTTTGTTGCGGATTGTTCCTATTTTGGATAGGACTACCGCTTCTGTTTTCAGGATTTACGACAAACCACACATCGTACCCCTGAGCCGTTTTTCGTTTGACGCGGTGGAAATCCTTTTAACTAACGATCAGGGTAAGACTATCCCATTCACTAGCGGAGCTTCGGTGTTGACACTACACTTCCGAACTCACAGACGGTTTGATTTTGACTAGAAAAAATGGTCAGACACGTACCCATCCGACGAAACCCCAAGATGTATGAGGAGTTTTACTGCAACCAAGCTGGCCATGGGATGCCAGTGTTTATCGGAGGCAGAAGTCAAAGAGGACATGGTTTGGGTAGTTTTTTCGGCGGGCTCGGTCGTATGGTTCTCCCGTGGTTAAAAACTGGAGGCAAAGCTTTACTCAGAGAAGGGCTTGGGACCGGTCTACAGGTCGCGAGCGATGCGTTAGCCGGCAGAAATGTTGGCGAGGCATTTCGCGAACGAGCCAAGGAGTCGGGTCAACGTTTATTACAGGGAGCGGTTGAACATCTCACCACTAACCAATCGGGTAGCGGGCTTAGAAGAAAAAGAAAAACGAGAGCTGCCCCACCTGGCGAGCCGAAACGCATAAAACGCAGTAACCGAGCTCGGCCTTCTCATTCTCACCAGAAGAAGCGAAGGTACTCTGATATATTTGAATGATGGCGCTTATTCACCCCAACTCGTGCGAGTGTCTTCACAGTGGTCTAGATTTGTTTAGCGTACCACCAACGCAGACAGCCGTAGAAGAGGGACAATTTGTTGAGATACATCCGTTGGCCGCCTTAGCCCCCGGAGCCCCGGTGGAATTTGTAATTTCGGGAAACGGTGAAGAATATCTAGATTTGTTCAATACTTTTCTACACGTGCGCGCCAAAGTTACGTTAGCTAATGGCGGCGCATTACCCGCTGACGCAGAGGTGGCCCCGATCAACTATTACCTGCACAGTTTATTCTCCCAAGTCGACGTTTCACTGAACGACACGCTGATTACACCCAGCGAGAACACCTACCCTTATAGAGCTTACATCGAAGCCACGTTGAATTAAAGGGAGGAACCCAAACGAGGTCATCTGACATCGGCTCTGTTTTACAAAGACACGCCAAATTTTATTACGGAAACAATTGGTGACAATAACAACGGGTTAAGACTGCGTCGACATATAGCGGCCGGTTCTCATGAGATTGATATGATGGGTCGTTTACATTCAGATATCTTTGCTCAAGATCGTTACCTGTTAAATGGTGTGACAGTTAAAGTAAAACTCACCCCGTCTAAAGATGCCTTCAACGTGCTGGGACACGACCCCACCGCTGGATATAAATCTATTATAACTTATGCGGCCTTGGTTGTCCGGAAAGCTAAATTAAATCCCACCGTCTCTCTAGCCCACGAGAAAGCCTTGGTGCGAGGTAATGCCAAGTACCCATTGAAACGAGTTGTGCTAAAAACTTTCTCTATCCCTAGAGACTGGTTGGTAAAGACGCCGGCAACGACCTCGAGTATAGACATTTTAAGCACGGTTACGCCTTATACGCCTTTGACCTCACCCCCAGTCTACTAGACGGTGACCAGTTTGAGATGGCCAAGTCGGGCCCAGTCTCAGTAGAACTTAAATTCGCCGAGGTCACACCCGAACCATTACAGGTTCTCGTCTACGCCGAGCAAGACTCGATCTTGGAGATCTCGAAATCGCGCCAAGTTTTGACAGACTACACCACTTAGACAATGAATGGAGCCGCGCTAGCGTAGTGGTTACAACACCGCTCTGGCGACCGGGTGATTCAGGATCAAACCCGGGCGACGGCATTTGAGGATTTTTCGTCGACCGGGATTTGGACTGGATTAACTCGAGACCTGGCGAGGACATTTGAAGGAGTGTCGTCGACCAGGGACTGGCGGCTCCTGAGCCGACCCAGCCCTAATGGGTACCTCCGAAAACGGCGAGTATCTGCCTGAATGGCGAGGGACACTTGTCTCTGTACAAGAAAATAGGATACTCACGTAAAAATCAATGTCAGGTTAGACATTAATAATAACCTGAGATTTCGCCTCGAGTATTAGCGGGCGTACGAAAAAAAAAAAGACAATGAATACAGACGAGATACGCACCATCCTCCTGTCAGACATATTTGTTAAACGAACTGGGCTCGTTAAAGTGTTAGCTCGTGACCAATTACCTCTACGCATCGATCCGACCAAGACGGCTGCTTTCGTCATCAACACTGATCCTAGCTATCGCCCCGGTGACCACTGGGTCGCCCTATATTATAATGGACTTGGTACTTTTGAATATTTTGATTCTTTTGGACTACCACCTACACACTCGGACCTGATTAATTTTATAGCCAGAAACTCTACTCGACCTGTTAACTACAACGCCAGACATTTACAAGATGTAGTCACCAACGTTTGTGGGCTCTACGCCATTTATTTCATCTTGATCAAAACACGAGGTGGTACTATGCAGCGCGTCCTACTACCCTTTTCGGTTAGACAACACGCCAACGATCGATTAATTACGCGCTTAGTCAGACCCTGGCTAGCGAAACTCAACCCCACATTGATAAACAAGGGACGAAATCAATAGACAGGTGTGTGTATTTTTTGGTATCGGGTTTCTCCCCAATACGGCCATGTGTCATTGTTCCCACACAATACATCGACGAATCACGTCCTGCCTAACACACGATCGATGTTCGACGAATCAAATCCTAGCTAGGGCACGCCTAAAAAAACCAGATTTAACTGGTATTCCTGTAAATAAACGGAAGACACTTTATTAACGACAGATACACCTCGTTGAAAATGACTGCTCCCAACAACTGGGTCTACATCAAGAGAAGTGATGAAATGCTTAAGCCTTTGGCTAGTGGTCTGAAGGCTGCGTCTGTAAGTGTTTACCGAGGCCAACTTTACTGCACGTGCGAAGATATTTTGGTGAATCCTACCTCAAATTTCCTACCAAACACGGCATTACGTTAACTCGACCCGAGTTTGACCATTTATTGACATTACAGAGCGAAATCCTCGCCGAATTTGACCGATTACAGTCACCAAGCACGGATACCTATTCTACTACTGGCACCACATTTGACCAGTACATCAACTCCAGCTGTTACCAACCAACAGAACCGAGTTTGTTTCCTACCACAGACCTGGCCGATGTCCCTAATCTACCACAGAAGAAGAAGAAGAAACCTACCAAGCGATTGAGAGTTGCCCTTTAGTATTTGACAAAATAAAAACTATATTAACTAAAACGCCTTTTTGTTACCTATATCATCTATCGTATGTCTAAATGTTCGTATAACTGTTGTAAAATAACTGTTCTATAAATATCGTCTTCTTGTTATGTAAATATATATGTCTCAATATAACGTATAACTGTTGTAAAATAACTGTTCTATAAATATCGTCTTCTTGTTATGTAAATATATATGTCTCAATATAACGTATAACTGTTCGTATAACTGTTCTATAAATATCGTCTTCTTGTTATGTAAATATCTAAATATATATCTTCCTATTGTCTCAAAGTCTTCTCGTTATCTAAAAATACCTCTAAATGTATCCTCTTCTTGTTATCTCAAGTCCGCCATCTTGCCCCTCCTCTTCTTGTTATCTCAAGTCCGCCATCTTGCCCCCTATACCCCTCTTCTTGTTATCTCAAGTCCGCCATCTTGCGCCGCCCGCGCGCCACCACATTTTCCTTATATAAAAAGTCATCCCGCCATCTTGCCCCATATAACCTCTTCTTGTTATCTCAAGTCCGCCATCTTGCCCCTTATAACCTCTTCTTGTTATCTCAAGTCCGCCATCTTGCCCCTCCTCTTCTTGTTATCTCAAGTCCGCCATCTTGCGCCTGCAGCGCGCCTGCAGATTGCGCTTATATAAAAGTCACGCGCCTGCAGGCGCGCCTGCAGAATACTACCTAAGTTGCGCATAGCCTACTAGGATAATCTGTTTCTCAGTCAAACACCTACACGGATCGTGATTGGACTAGTCACTTCGTCCGCTTTTAACAGGTCGTACACGTCTAATCCGTTCAATTTCGCTACCTTTGGTCTGATATATTTGAATGTCAGCGCGGACGGCAGAACCGTCAGTGGCAAGCGTTTGTCGATGGATTATGAACACAACCAGTACGTGAGAGCCTTCTTCGCGACGAATCTAGCTATGGGACTAGTTGGTAAAGACGCCGGCAACGACCTCGAGTATAGACATTTTAAGCACGGTTACGCCTTATACGCCTTTGACCTCACCCCCAGTCTACTAGACGGTGACCAGTTTGAGATGGCCAAGTCGGGCCCAGTCTCAGTAGAACTTAAATTCGCCGAGGTCACACCCGAACCATTACAGGTTCTCGTCTACGCCGAGCAAGACTCGATCTTGGAGATCTCGAAATCGCGCCAAGTTTTGACAGACTACACCACTTAGACAATGAATGGAGCCGCGCTAGCGTAGTGGTTACAACACCGCTCTGGCGACCGGGTGATTCAGGATCAAACCCGGGCGACGGCATTTGAGGATTTTTCGTCGACCGGGATTTGGACTGGATTAACTCGAGACCTGGCGAGGACATTTGAAGGAGTGTCGTCGACCAGGGACTGGCGGCTCCTGAGCCGACCCAGCCCTAATGGGTACCTCCGAAAACGGCGAGTATCTGCCTGAATGGCGAGGGACACTTGTCTCTGTACAAGAAAATAGGATACTCACGTAAAAATCAATGTCAGGTTAGACATTAATAATAACCTGAGATTTCGCCTCGAGTATTAGCGGGCGTACGAAAAAAAAAAAGACAATGAATACAGACGAGATACGCACCATCCTCCTGTCAGACATATTTGTTAAACGAACTGGGCTCGTTAAAGTGTTAGCTCGTGACCAATTACCTCTACGCATCGATCCGTCCAAGACGGCTGCTTTCGTCATCAACACTGACCCTAGCTATCGCCCCGGTGACCACTGGGTCGCCCTATATTATAATGGACTTGGTACTTTTGAATATTTTGATTCTTTTGGCCTACCACCTACACACTCGGACCTGATTAATTTTATAGCCAGAAACTCTACTCCACCTGTTAACTACAACGCCAGACATTTACAAGATGTAGTCACCAACGTTTGTGGGCTCTACGCCATTTATTTCGTCTTGATCAAAACACGAGGTGGTACTATGCAGCGCGTCCTACTACCCTTTTCGGTTAGACAACACGCCAACGATCGATTAATTACGCGCTTAGTCAGACCCTGGCTAGCGAAACTCAACCCCACTTTGATAAACAAGGGACGAAATCAATAGACAGATGTGTGTATTTTTTGGTATCGGGTTTCTCCCCAATACGGCCATGTGTCATTGTTCCCACACAATACATCGACGAATCACGTCCTGCCTAACACACGATCGATGTTCGACGAATCAAATCCTAGCTAGGGCACGCCTAAAAAAACCAGATTTAACTGGTATTCCTGTATATAAACGGAAGACACTTTATTAACGACAGATACACCTCGTTGAAAATGACTGCTCCCAACAACTGGGTCTACATCAAGAGAAGTGATGAAATGCTTAAGCCTTTGGCTAGTGGTCTGAAGGCTGCGTCTGTAAGTGTTTACCGAGGCCAACTTTACTGCACGTGCGAAGATATTTTGGTGAATCCTACCTCAAATTTCCTACCAAACACGGCATTACGTTAACTCGACCCGAGTTTGACCATTTATTGACATTACAGAGCGAAATCCTCGCCGAATTTGACCGATTACCGTCACCAAGCACGGATACCTATTCTACTACTGGCACCACATTTGACCAGTACATCAACTCCAGCTGTTACCAACCAACAGAACCGAGTTTGTTTCCTACCACAGACCTGGCCGATGTCCCTAATCTACCACAGAAGAAGAAGAAGAAACCTACCAAGCGATTGAGAGTTGCCCTTTAGTATTTGACAAAATAAAAACTATATTAACTAAAACGCCTTTTTGTTACCTATATCATCTGTCGTATGTCTAAATGTTCGTATAACTGTTGTAAAATAACTGTTCTATAAATATCGTCTTCTTGTTATGTAAATATATATGTCTCAATATAACGTATAACTGTTGTAAAATAACTGTTCTATAAATATCGTCTTCTTGTTATGTAAATATATATGTCTCAATATAACGTATAACTGTTCGTATAACTGTTCTATAAATATCGTCTTCTTGTTATGTAAATATCTAAATATATATCTTCCTATTGTCTCAAAGTCTTCTCGTTATCTAAAAATACCTCTAAATGTATCCTCTTCTTGTTATCTCAAGTCCGCCATCTTGCCCCTCCTCTTCTTGTTATCTCAAGTCCGCCATCTTGCCCCCTATACCCCTCTTCTTGTTATCTCAAGTCCGCCATCTTGCGCCGCCCGCGCGCCACCACATTTTCCTTATATAAAAAGTCATCCCGCCATCTTGCCCCATATAACCTCTTCTTGTTATCTCAAGTCCGCCATCTTGCCCCTTATAACCTCTTCTTGTTATCTCAAGTCCGCCATCTTGCCCCTCCTCTTCTTGTTATCTCAAGTCCGCCATCTTGCGCCTGCAGCGCGCCTGCAGATTGCGCTTATATAAAAGTCACGCGCCTGCAGGCGCGCCTGCAGAATACTACCTAAGTTGCGCATAGCCTACTACTACTCACAGCTCTGACACATTAACGTATTGCACCTAGTAATGGAGCGTTGACACAGCTCTGACACATTAACGTACTGCACCTAGTAATGGGGCATTGACACGACTCTGACACAGAAACGCACTGCACCTAGTAGTGGGGCATTGACACAACTCTGACACATTAATGTACTTCACCTACTTATGGGGCGTTGACACGACTCTGACACATTAACGTACTGCACCTAGTCGTGGGGCGTTGACACGACTCTGACACATTAACGTATTGTACCTAATAATGAGGCGTTGACTCACCTCTGACACATTAACGTATTGCGCACAGTAGATCACGACCAGCGTTGTACTTCCTGTTGAGTGTCCAAATAATTCCAGGTCTGTAGCAAGAGATTTATATTTTCTTTGTTTAGTGACAAAGCGCTTCCAGTCTTATATAAGTTTGATGTTGTCTAGTGCTGCCTGAAGCAGAGGTTAACAACCGTGTAGGTTCGAGAAGCTTCGAAGTATGTCGCGAAAAATGAATGTGTTTGTTTGTTTGCTTGTCTGTTTTTAAAACTGAATGTAGTTTTCAGTGTCTTTACCGCGAGTTCGCGAATTACATAAACTGTAACACCACTCCAAACAGGTTGAGAAGCATTAGCCTGAGATGAAAAACATTAAGAAAGACATGTCACAGATAAGGTCTTAGATACGGAAGTAAAATCAGGACCATCCAGGGTGAGCTGAGCGGCTGTAGTACCAGAAGCCGAGACTGTGTGGAGGGGCCTGGGTTGCAAGCAAGGCTTAAAACACTTATTGTGTTAATCAAACTCGTGTGCCGAGTTCGGTACACTGATGGCCTTGTGTAGAAATGTCCGGAAACGATCTCTTAACAAATTAACTTGAATGTTTGTAACTACGCTTACAAAAATGGTTAGCTTCACAATGACATTGATGTCATCAAGATAAATGGAGAGCTCCTGGGAGAAGATAAACAAACTACCTATCTCGGAGTAACATCCGATGATAGGCTGACATGGAAGCAACACATCAACAAGGCAGCAACAACGGTCAGGAGGAAGTTGGCCATCCTAAGAAAACTAAGTGGAACCGCATGGGGAGCCAGCGGGAAAATACATAGTAAAGTATATGGAATATGGGTCAGCTCCGTTGTGTCCAGCATCAAACACTACATTACAAGTGCTTGATAAGGTGCAAAACCAGGCTCTTAGGGTCATCACGGGGGCAATGAAATCAACGCCTATAGTGGAGATGGAGAAAATGAGAAGAATACAAGCACTGAGAGAACGCAGAGACATGAAAGTGCTAACACAGGCAGAAAAGTTCCTCTGTATGCCGAGCCATCCCATGAAGGACAGATTCCAAAACTTTGCAATGGGGCGATTGAAAAGAAGCAGTTTTATCCACCAGGCCAAACGACTTCGAAGACAAACCGTAGACTTGCATGAAGTTGACAGCCTCCTAAAGTCTGTGCCAGAACAAACCCCTTGGAGAGAGGAGCCTGGACTACCAGTACACATCCACACAAAAGTGACAGGAATATTCGACAAAGATGAACAGAACAGCGTGCAACGCAGGACAGTCACTCTCAGTTTCCTGGATGATGAATACCCACAGGACCTCTGGGTCCGAGTATACACAGATGAGTCAGCACAGAATGCAGTCAAGAATGGAGGAGCAGGAGTGTACATAGAATACCCAAACAACCCTAGGGATACGGTCAGAGTACCAACGGGGAAATTCTGTAACAACTACGATGCAGAAATCCAGGCAATCAAGGTGGCAACTGAGAAACTATTGAACACCAATCTCGGTCCACAGCCTGTAGTATTCCTGACAGATGCAAGATCAACACTCCAAGCACTTCAATCCAGAAAATTACCAGGTACACAAGCCTTACTGTCTGAACTGTGCAACCAGCGCAAGGTCGCCATGCAGCGGATACCGTCTCATTGTGGAATACCAGGAAACGAGAGAGCAGACCGACTGGCTAAAGAAGGTGCTGCAGACGAGCAACCGGATGTACCAGTTACATACCATCAGAAGAAAAAGATAATCATATCAATCAGAAAACCACCAACGCCAACACAGGACGACTACCAAGTTATGAACAGATCAGAACAAATTGCCATTCTGCACCTCAGAACAGGACACAACCGACTCCGCAGCCACATGTATACAAAATTCAAGATTGGCAATTCAGCCATGTGTACATGTGGACAGGCACCCCAGACTGTAGAGCACATACTTCAAGATTGCCTCAGATATGATATATTGAGGCAAACCCACTGGCCCAGAGAAACTACACTGGAAGCAAAACTATACGGACCTCTGTATGAACTACAAAAGACAGTGAAGTTTATACATGAAACAACATTGCAGATATAGACAATATATTTCAAGCGAACGAAAGAAGAAGAAGCTTCACAACCAGCCCAGCATGTTACAGTTTCGTTCTTCACATCTGATCAAATTACTGTTGTATATACGTATTTTAGCGGAGACAACTGTCACTAGTCAGCTAAATCCACATATACAACAGTTTGACTAGTGACTTGGTATCTCTATTTCACATACAAAATTTTTACTAGTGACTTGGTATCTCTACTTCACAGACAACATTTTTACTAGTGACTTGGTTTTCGTACTTCATATACAATTGTTCCCGCGTCAGTTAAATGTGCAAGTAGTTATATTGATTTTATTTTCAATTGGAGTTAATCCTTTTGATGTTGTTGTTATTCAAGTGCTACAGGCTTTCCGCCTGAGATGGAGATTCTTGACTTTTGCTCATTTTTTTCTTCCCAGGTTCATTCTTCCCTTTAGGTTTAGTGATAAGCAATCTCGTATAATGGTTTTCAAATGATCCAGCTGTAACACAGCAATTTGTAGAAAATGTAATTAGAGTTTATTGATGTCATTAGGCAAACACTGTAAATTTCACAATAATGGTTGGTTATCCAAGAGGAACATTTATATATCAACAGTGAAATATATATATATATATCCAATAGAATAATATACTAACTTGTCTACTTAAAATCTTGTCTTGATACTCTCAAAGACGAAGTTCACTTAACACTATTTGTAAAATCCTCAAAAGTCCAAAATCATGGAATCATTGGAATCATAAATCCTGAAATCACTGCCCTTTCTCGCACTTCTCTCCTATTTATACTATTTCTTCTTTTTTCCCGCCAATTTTCACACGACGCTTTTTTTCACACGGTACAATTATCTACATTTGCACACGTTTTCTCAGCTTTTCGACTTTTTCCACACGTCTCTCTCTCTCTAAACAACGGAAAAAACCAAAATAGCAACTATCACTTCACAAAATTTTCCATTCGAAACAAGCATTCAATATTTTTCCTGGGACTGCACTATCTTTGTCTCTCTTCCCTGCGTTTTGTGCGAAAACGCCTTATTTGCTTTACGTCTGTTATTTCTATATTCTAACACGTATAAATGCTAGTGTCGTAGCAGGGATAATCCTAGCGTGGAAGGCCATGCGGTCACACAATATTGTGACTAGTGACTTGGTATCTCTACTTCACAGACAACAGTATGACTAGTGACTTGATATCTCTATTTCACAGACAACATTTTGACTAGTGACTAGGTATCTCTACTTCACAGACAACATTTTGACTAGTGACTTGGTATCTCTACCTCGCAGACAACAGTTTGACTAGTGACTTGGTATCTCTATTTCACAGACAACAGTTTGACTAATGACTTGGTATCTCTACCTCACAGACAACAGTTTGACTAGTGACTTGGTATCTCTATTTCACAGACAACATTTTGACTAGTGACTTGGTATCTCTACCTCGCAGACAACAGTTTGACTAATGACTTGGTATCTCTATTTCACAGACAACAGTTTGACTAATGACTTGGTATCTCTACCTCACAGACAACATTTTGACTAGTGACTTGGTATCTCTACCTCGCAGACAACAGTTTGACTAGTGATTTGGTATCTCTACCTCACAGACAACATTTTGACTAGTGACTTGGTATCTCTACCTCGCAGACAACAGTTTGACTAGTGACTTGGTATCTCTACCTCACAGACAACATTTTGACTAGTGACTTGGTATCTCTACCTCACAGACAACAGTTTGACTAGTGACTTGGTATCTCTACCTCACAGACAACATTTTGACTAATGACTTGGTATCTCTACCTCACAGACAACAGTTTGACTAGTGACTTGGTATCTCTACCTCACAGACAACATTTTGACTAGTGACTTGGTATCTCTATTTCACAGACAACATTTTGACTAATGACTTGGTATCTCTACCTCGCAGACAACAGTTTGACTAGTGACTTGGTATCTCTATTTCACAGACAACATTTTGACTAGTGACTTGGTATCTCTACCTCGCAGACAACAGTTTGACTAGTGACTTGGTATCTCTATTTCACAGACAACAGTTTGACTAATGACTTGGTATCTCTACCTCACAGACAACATTTTGACTAGTGACTTGGTATCTCTACCTCGCAGACAACAGTTTGACTAGTGACATGGTATCTCTACCTCACAGTCAACATTTTGACTAGTGACTTGGTATCTCTACCTCGCAGACAACAGTTTGACTAGTGACTTGGTATCTCTACCTCACAGACAACGTTTTGACTAATGACTTGGTATATCTACCTCGCAGACAACAGTTTGACTAGTGACTTGGTATCTCTACCTCACAGACAACGTTTTGACTAATGACTTGATATATCTACCTCACAGACAACAGTTTGACTAGTGACTTGGTATCTCTACCTCACAGACAACAGTTTGACTAGTGACTTGGTATCTCTACCTCACAGACAACAGTTTGACTAGTGACTTGGTATCTCTACCTCAAAGACACCATTTTAACTAGTAGTTTGGTTTCTCTACTTCACAGACAACATTTTGACTAGTGACTTGGTTTCCCTACTTCAAAGACACCATTTTAACTGGTAGTTTGGTTTCTCTACTTCACAGACAACATTTTGACTAGTGACTTGGTATCTCTACTTCAAAGACACCATTTTAACTAGTAGTTTGGTTTCTCTATTTCACAGACAATATTTTGACTAGTGACTTGGTATCTCTACTTCAAAGACACAATTTTAACTAGTAGTTTGGTTTCTCTACTTCACAGACAACATTTTGACTTGTGACTTGGTATCTCTACTTCAAAGACACCATTTTAACTAGTAGTTTGGTTTCTCTACTTCACAGACAACATTTTGACTAGTGACTTGGTTTCCCTACTTCAAAGACACCATTTTAACTAGTAGTTTGGTTTCTCTACTTCACAGACAACAATTTGACTAGTGACTTGGTATCTCTACTTCAAAGACACCATTTTAACTAGTAGTTTGGTTTCTCTACTTCACAGACAACATTTTGACTAGTGACTTGGTATCTCTACTTCAAAGACACCATTTTAACTAGTAGTTTGGTTTCTCTATTTCACAGACAACATTTTGACTAGTGACTTGGTATCGCTACTTCAAAGACACCATTTTAACTAGTAGTTTGGTTTCTCTACTTCACAGACAACATTTTGACTAGTGACTTGGTTTCCCTACTTCAAAGACACCATTTTAACTAGTAGTTTGGTTTCTCTACTTTACAGACAACATTTTGACTAGTGACTTGGTATCTCTACTTCAAAGACACCATTTAACTAGTAGTTTGGTTTCTCTATTTCACAGACAACATTTTGACTAGTGACTTGGTATCTCTACTTCAAAGACACCATTTTAACTAGTAGTTTGGTTTCTCTACTTCACAGACAACATTTTGACTAGTGACTTGGTATCTCTACTTCAAAGACACCATTTTAACTAGTAGTTTGGTTTCTCTACTTCACAGACAACAGTTTGACTAGTGACTTGGTTTCCCTACTTCAAAGACACCATTTTAACTAGTAGTTTGGTTTCTCTACTTCACAGACAACATTTTGACTAGTGACTTGGTATCTCTACTTCAAAGACACCATTTTAACTAGTAGTTTGGTTTCTTTACTTCACAGACAACATTTTGACTAGTGACTTGGTATCTCTATTTCAAAGACACCATTTTAACTAGTAGTTTGGTTTCTCTACTTCACAGACAACATTTTGACTAGTGACTTGGTTTCCCTACTTCACAGACAACAGTTTTGGTGGGTACATAAAAATCTGCGAGTCATTTAAAATTTAAGTGTGTTCAGCAATAAAAGTGTTTGTGTTTGTGTGTTTTTTATATTTTTTTTATTTTTGAGCGATTATTTCATACTACATTAAAGATCACGTTTGCTAGTGGAAGATTAGTTATTCTGGTTTTGGAGTCAAGTCTGCAACAGTGATCTTCATTTTTGTAAAAACTGGTTTTTAATTTTTGCGTCAGCTTGACTTTTGAAATGGAGAAAGGTTTGTAAGCTTTATTTTTGGTGGGATTACCTTACACAGATATGCAGATAACCTGTCCTTGTTATGACTGAGCGGCTAATACATTCACATATGCACGTTTTGTGTTTAAGCAAACCGCCACATGTTGCTAACACCGAACCAAACAGTATATATATCAGGCATAAATTGTCAGACAATGAAAGGTACATCTATTATCGATTTTCTTTACACGTAAGCCACATATGTTATTGCTTTAAATATTTACTTGCTGAAGTAATCGAGTCTAAAGATGTGACATTTGTAATGAGTAGGCTTTAAGCGTTGTAACACAATGAGAATCAGACCGTACGATTCTTTCTGTCTTGTTGTGGGGGCAATTAGTGGAGAACTTCAGGAGAAAGATCAATGTAAATAAAAGGTAACACAAAAGATTGAATGGTGGTGAAGGCATGGCTGTAATGGTGTCTTTAGAGCACGTTGTAAAATTATTTCTTCGTCTAACAGACTGAAAACATATGTGTGAATGGTTTAATGTGTATGTGTATATTCGACTGAATATCTCTGTGTGAATGACTGAATGTTTATGTTTTCTAACTGGCTGATTTTATGTATGTAGTTAATCAATATGTGTGCGGCTGACTGAAAGTGTCCAGGTGACTGAATATATGCAGTTTACTGAATAGGTGTAGGTGAATGAATGTGTGCAACTGACAATGCATGTAGCTGCCTGAATGTAAGTAGCTGACTGAATTTGAGTAACTGACTGACTGTGTGTAGTTTTTGCTGACTAAACATCTCCCTGAGTGAATAATTCAGTCTTTATGTGTGTAACTATAAATATGTAGCTGATGCGAATGTGGGTAACTGACTGAATGTCTGTGTGTGTATGTCTGTGAGTGTAACTGACTGAATGTGTATAGCGAAGTGAATGTCTGTGTGTGTATTTGATTGAATGTCTGTGAGTGTAACTGACCGAGTATCAGCTGTTTCCGCCTCAGCTGACTCAATATTTCTTTGTTTCGTTGACTGAATGCCTCTGCGAGTAGTTGACTGATTGTTTCTATGAGCTGACTGAATGTGGGGAGCTACTTGAATTTATGTGAAATTGATTCACTGACTACTATAACAAATGGTCTCTCAAGCATGTCGTACAAGGCGACTAATATGAAGTTGTGCAACCTCATCATGTAGAACTCAAGACAACAGAAACCATTGCTGCAGGAGCACGGGAATGCCTTGTGCAGGCTGACTGTAAGGAAACCAGCGACAGCGGTGGCTCTATGATGAGGATTGAGGGACTCTGTATAGCTGAGTGTTCCTATCAAACTGACTACGGTAAACATCTTGTTTGTGTAACTGACCGAATATCTCTGCATGCAAGTTACCGATCGTTTGATAGAAACTGTCCATTAGACCAACTGACCTACTAATCATCACTTATACCTTACAACGTCCTCAAATTATTAACAATCCAGCAACTTGTTTGATATACGCCAGAAATGGCACCATTGGTCAAATTAGGTCTCGAAATAAGCCACGTTTCTTGGCTATGTTCTATACAATTGTACAAGGTTATATCCTGCAGTGTCAAATTGTGTATGAACTTGTCTCTGTGTCGAGTTTTGTATGGTTATATTCTGCAGTGTCTAGTTTTGAATGAATATGTCTCATTATGTCTTGCTTTTTACTGTAATATTATGTACTGTCTAGTTTTGCATCACCATGACTTACTGTGTCTCGCAATGTCCAGCTTGTCTGTAGCTATGTCTTATAACATCTAGTTTTTTTATGGTTAAGTTTTGTAGGGACAAGCTTTGTAGAAATATGCTGTTATGAGTAAAATTCATAACATGTCTGTCGATATCAATAACGTTTTTGTCTGACACTACTACATTTGAACAAAAAGTCCAAGGGTCGAGGATACCATGACCTGCAGTAAGATGCTAATGCTGGTAACTATGTTAAATTGTCGTATTTTAAAGAAAATCCTTCAATGACTTTTGTGACAATGCTTACAAGATTAATCGGTGCACATGGCACCTGATGTTGATGAATGCTGAAATGCTCAATTTCGTGTAATATCTCTTTCAACTCAGCACAATACGTGGATGTATTGTGCCTTATTGACAATGATCATATTCCGTTTACAGACTTACAAACACTCATTATGTTGAATGATGAAAATACGGTGACTTGAGGATATTTCGTGCAGACATTTTTTTTATTGTAATATGAATAACTGCATCTACGGATGAAGGGACATAACTCTAGAATAACTCGCATAATCAAGGGAAATTACAAAGAAATTTCATATCTGACAATTTTTCGATTTTCAATCTGTTTGGACGTGAACATTTGGACCTAAGATGAACATACGATTGTATGGAAGACAATCATGGATATTAACATTGTTCTATTTGAACATATTGTCACTAGACTTTAGTTTAATATATCATTGAATGTGTATAATTTCATCACACTACGCATTTTAACTACAGTGCTTAAAGTGAGTGTAAATTAATTTTAATTCGCCAGATATGGTTTGGTCTTTGATACAAATCCTTTTCACGTGCACACTAGATGTTTCATCAATATATATTGCTGATAGTACATACTATTATCTATTCGTACAACCCATCAGCATATTCGTATTTTATTGCTCACACAACAGTGTTAGATGCAAGATAACATTTTAATTATACCACAGCACACTTTTGCTGCCTAGTACTGATCGGTTCACTTAA
The DNA here is from genome assembly GCA_024509875.1 of Oreohelix idahoensis. Lineage (NCBI taxonomy): Eukaryota > Metazoa > Mollusca > Gastropoda > Stylommatophora > Oreohelicidae > Oreohelix > Oreohelix idahoensis. Next base: position 44,441 of record JAMPIV010021577.1, on the reverse strand, counting down.
CATTAATTTTTGTAGATGTATAATGTTGCATTCATTCACTTTCTTGGTATGATTGTCTGCCTCATTTCATCTATTGACTCTATTACATATTTCTATCAATTTTAATGATTTGCATTATTTCTAGTGATTAATAAAAAATTAATTGACTACTGATACTGGACTTGACGGATAGGTGTTACTGGACGGTGTGAGGTATGTGAGTGCACGTATTGCTACCATCAGTTTTTAATATGTTGAGTGCTTTTAGTGATGGCCACCTCACCTTGCTGTTAAAACGTTTTTGTCACTGGTAGTCTTTGGCTGGGGTTTGTACCACTGTCCACACTTTGAGTATTTAATTGCCTACTCTGTGGCAGAAACCTGGGTGCTATGCTATTTCGTACTGACAGTTAAGTTTGATGATACCGAATTTCACTCTGGTGATGTTATACTCCGACCACGGAAATAATGAAAACTTTGTTTCCATTATTTTGCGGGGGGAGTAAATGTTATGAGTAAAATTCATAACATGTCTGTCGATATCAAAATGGTTCGACAAGGCTTCTCGTTTGTTTATTATATGTAGTCATTGGTAACTGTGGTGAGTTGGGATTATATAAATATTTATAGCGGACTTAGTGTACTGACTGAGATCAGCTGTGAAGGTATCTGTATCTAATAAGTGTGGTGTGTTACAGATGACCTTACTTTGCTACCACATTTAGACCTCAGTCAGACTTATTCTGGAAGATAGTGATGACTACGTTGAATGTCTAGGGTTATGATAATGATGAAGTGTAAGTTCACAACAACAACATACAGATAAATACTTTATTTAAGATTCACAACACTGTACCACACTATGACAAGCACATACATATAACACTCTAGAAGACTAGCTTAAATAAGTCAAGTGTTAACGTTTAAATTATGTATTAATTCCTTTCAAGAATAGATATCCTGATCCAACTACAGAGTGAATCAGGAATCACAATCAAATGTAAATGCAATGTCTATGTACACAAATTATACAAAGGATCTTTATCCTGACCTAGAATATTATTACAATATGTGTGTAGTGTTATGCTCTGGTATTAAGAGGTAATACGGGCTTTTGAAGCTATGTTGTTGTTTGTCATCACGACTTCATGTGTTTGTTAATGGTGGAAATAATCTTGAAGGGATCACAGTTCTTTTTATTTGCACAAACACTAACTGCCCCTCTTGATTTATTATTACAGTCAATTTTAGAGGGGGTTATATAAGGATGAGCTGCTCTGGCTGACACAGTCTTAACTTAGGTGTCTGCGGCAGGAAAACTGTCTCCTCTGCTCGCTTGCTTCTCAGTTATCTTGAAATACACCACTCGTCAATATCTTGGACAAGGAGTCTGCTGCCAGCCCTCTGGATCCAGCAAAACTCAGACCAGGTGCTGCTCTAATACTTCAGTACCACGGTCCCTGAAATAAGAAGGTTGTACCTCCTTCTTCAGAACTAATATATAATATCTATTTCCACAGTGAAGTACAGGACATTACAAACACAGAGTTCAGCGCTGTATGCCAACTACTAGCTTCTCATGTGACAATATACCAGTATTCCTCTCCCTACTGGTTACAACGCCTCTGCAATTCCAGCTGTACTTCCTTCTGTACAATAAGATAGGTGTCATGTTACTAAATGGCAATCCCATATATGCCTATGCAGTTATACTCCTCTCTGACAAGCTTTTACATGGTGGAGCAATATCTAGGCTTTGCCTTCTGTTTGCTACTGAACCACACACATACAGACACAATTTATCAATTCATATTCAATTTTTATATAATATATATATAGATATACAGGAAACATGTCTAGCTTACCACAATTCAAGGAAATATACACTAGTACGTTGACTGGCGATGAATACTGGCACAATTTTGATCTGCCTTATCCCAGGCTTTTATTTAGAAAAATATTAGCTTGCTCTCAACGCACTGGCTTCTCATAAAGTTTATTTTCAAAACTGGCCCTGAACTGACGCTTCTAATTGACTATATCGAAGGTTCTAACCAATAAGACCATGTTTACAAGAGCCTTTGAAAAATTGTTATCTTTCCTCACGTTGCCATTAGCTACTATAATAGTATTTGCAGTTCGACTAATAAAATTTCGCCTTACATATTACTATAGCCAATCAGAACGTATCTAACTTGTTGGCCTCATTTCCCCTAAAGCAGTGTTTCAAACAGCCAGTATGAGCAAATATGATCTTGTGCTGTCAGACAACCTCACTATAGTATTTTGACTATAATTTATTAAGTACTAGACCATTTGCGTAACACATAACATATTCTTTGTCAGCAAGTCTTAAGGTACAAGAATATAAAAGTTTAATGGGGTTAAGTGGCTTCGTTCAAAATATGTATTATTCTAGGATAGTCGTGTATTTGTTTTTTATTTTTTTATTTTTCGAACCGCCACCTGTTCTGCCTTTTCGACTGTTCTGTCAGTATAAAGTCAGGATTTCAGACGTAAACCAGTATTGTGTCATGTTTCCTAATAAGCATTCAACATGTTTTTTAAAACCTTACCTCGTATCGTTAGTGTTTTTTATCACTGTCTATTTGAGAAAAAAAAATCAAGCCTGCATGCATTTCGCGTTCACTTTTTAATCGCGAGACGACGTGGTAATATTGCCTGCATTTCTCCGTGCATCTCTCTCTCTTCTAAGCCCGTCTGTCTTTTTAGGTTAACGTAGTGTGTTATAATGACATTAATGCTAGTATTATATCTAGGTCATTAAGCAGTTTGCGTATCTCAAGGTTTTCTAAGAAACACAGTACCAGTTTTATTTTTTTGACACGCGTGTAGTTTATGCAGTAGGCTTTTACTATCGTATGAGGAAGCGTTACAGTTATGCAGACAAAGTAGAAAAAGAGGATTTTCTTGTTCAGCCCTTATGGCGTTCTACAACGCAGGTGTACGCTATTTAGGGAAAGCACTGGTCTTTCACCATTCTTCTTTCCTTCTATTGAAATACTTCGTTAGGCTTTACATTTATTTTCTCATTTATATATGTGGATTAGAATTTTTCACGACAGTAACACAGGAAGTGACGTCATTGCCCCATGGTGCAGATCGGCAGACGTCAAAGTTGTGATCAGCAAAAGTGGGAGATCGTCTGCTAGAGTCTTCTATGTGTGTAGTTGTGGCAAGTGGACGTATGTCTCTGAGCTCATGAAATATATATTAATTGTGTATAATCCCTATGATGTTCCAGCACTAGATCATCAATATGCCTCTGTTAGATGATACTAGATACATTTAAAAAGGGAATATGGATTCTGTTGAAAACGTGAGTCAGAATTTAATAAACTGTGAAGTCGATCTAACGACAGTGTTTTTGAGCTACGACATTACAGAGACTCTTTTATGACGGCTTAAAGAATGCCAAGATATATTGAATGGTTGTGGAACTGATAATGGAGCATCGTCTCATGTTTTATTAAACATTTGTGAATCGTTTCCACTTCGCTTTCAACTACTTGACTATGGCAGTTTGGTGTGGATTGTGCGCGGTGGTCTTGTGAAAAAAAAACCCTAGCAGTTCTTGGCCAGAGTAACTAGAAGGTTACTGCATATGAACATTATAACCAGTGATGCCACAGCTGGGTATTTCTTACTAGATCTGGGTTTTTGGGCTTCCGTCTGGGTATCTGGGTAATTTTTTTCAAAATCTGCATTAATCTGGGTATATTTGACAATTGACATTTACAATGTATGTATATTCTGTGCACTGAACATTATACATTATATGTATATTATAATTAAATGTAAAACATTATGTGCTATATATTTTTTATTCCACTTAAATTTAATTCTTGTTTTTAACCACATCAATGACGTTGTTTTTTGACTCGTTTACATCAGCTATCTATTTCCTATTATTCTGTTAATGGCTGTCATCTGCAATACTCGGTCATTTTTGCGATGTGTTATAAAGTCTTCTTTTTACATTTTAGACTTAAGCAGATAAACAGCATTTTGGGTTTTTTGTGTGTGTTATTATAAGATTATAAAATGAGCGATGATGAAGGTACGCGTGGTAGTTGTAGCAGCATGACGACACACACGCCACCGCGTAAAAAAGTGAAGCCATTGTATCATCAGGCTTTTTGTGCGGAATGGCTAACAGACAGCGGAACTGAACGATTGGATAAAGCCGGACTCTGGTAATCGCTATGCTGCGATTTGTTCAGTCTTTATTGATACATAAAAGCACACAAAAGCACATGAAAAACTTCGAAGCCAAAAGCAACACTCTGAACATTAACAAGTTTTTCATCAAACCAAAAGAGCCCTGTCTCCAAGACAAAATTGCTGAAGCGGAGATAGTGTTGTCGGCTTTCATGGCAGAACATAATACTCCGTTTTTGCAAGCTGATCATTTGATTGAATGTTGCAAGCAGATATATTTCCAGACAGCACAATTGCTCAAAAAATGTCACTGAAGCGCACCAAGGCTGCCTATGTGATGCAGTACGGTATTGCTCATTTTGAGCGGCTTGAAGTTATAAACATTTGCAGAAATCAGAAATGTTGGCAGTCGTTGTGCGATTCTGTGACACAAAAAATAAAAAAAATAGTTGATTCACTGTTAGACCTCATTGAGGTGGAGGATGGGACTGGTCTTGGCATGTTTACAGCTGTTAAGAAATTGTTGAGCACGCATGAAATCCCGCTTAGTAACGTCATTGGTTTTGCTGCAGACAACTGTGCCACTATGATGGGGACTGCAAGTGGTTTACAGGCACATCTGAAGAAAGAGACTCCACATGTCTTTGTTCTCGGCTGTGTTTGTCACTCATTTGCACTTTGTGCAAATGCTGCCAGCAACCACCTACCGTCTTGGCTACACATTTTCATAAAGAATGTCTGCTTCTATTTTTCGCGTAGTAGTAAAAGAAATCTCCAGTTCCAGTTAATACAAGATGTAGTTCAGGCCCAGAAACATAAATTGTTGAAGCTGTGTGAAACACGCTGGCTGTCCCGTGAAGCAGTCATTGAGAGGATCCTTGAGCAATGGGATGCTCTGCACTTGTATTTCCAATCCAAAGCTTCAGTGGACAACGTCGACGGTGCGGGGCAAATCCTGCAGACGATGAACACTGTTGGCACGAAGCACATGCTTCTATTTGTCGGCTACATACTGGGTAAAGTTAACGTCATGAACATGGAATTCCAGTCCGAGAACTTCCGTCTTCACAAAGTGTACACGAGTGTAACGAGAGAGTATCGTTTTCTTCTCAGTATGTTTATTAGGCAGGAAGTATTGCAGCATGAGCATCACACTCTTGTCGACATTTATCCTTCGGATGTACAGGTGCACAAGAAACTGAATTACACTGAGCTGGGTGGACGATGTGAAGCGCAGTTAATGCGACAACCGTTACGAGATAAAGAAGTCCAGTTTCGCAAGGATGCATTGGCATACCTGATTGAACTTTGTACTTAAATACGACGCAGGTTCCCACTTGAACAAAACAGTGTTCTGGTGCAAATGCAGCTGTTGGATCCAAAGCAAGCTCTTGATATCAACAAACCTTCTGTCATTCCATTAGCAGCGCAGTTCCCAACAGTTGTTTCAGAAGAGAGCCTTGATCGTCTGTCTGATCAATGGCGAGAACTGGCATCGTACCGAAAAGATCTTGGACATCTAGTGGATGACAAGATCTTGGACATCTAGTGGATGGGGATCCGCCCGCATTCTGGCTGGGACTGCAACAAGTAACAGATGCTAATAACCAGAAGAAATTTGATGTTTTGGCTGACCTCATGTGCACGCTTATGGCACTACCTCACTCCTCAGCATGCGTCGAAAGAGTGTTTTCGAAGGTTGTTGTTGTTGTTGTTGTTGTCGATATCCCATAGCTGCTGAGCATATCTACTCTTGGCAGCCCAATGCCATTCTTAAAAAAGTGCAGGTTTTCTGCACTTGTTTTAATGTTCCATATAGTGAGTTGGTGTCACGAAGTGGTTTTAATTTTATAGAGTGTGCCTGAATGAAATCAAGACCCTAGTATGAGAAAGTCTGAGAAGATAGAATTTAGATGGAAAATGACATGCCTGTGGACAGGTGAGACTATTGGCTCAAGAGATAGACCCAGGATTTGAATCTCCCCCTGCCGCTTCGTGACTAAAAAAAATGGCTATAGTCTCCCCACCTCTGACTGCCTTGAAACACAAGGAGATAAGGTGTATAATTACGACCACAAACACCACTATACAGACAACATAGAGTAAGTATAGTAAAGAATAGAAGCTGATCCAGTAAATAATATATGTATATATTTATTTACATACAAGAAAAACATAAAATGGCATCATACGTCATCAAGTCAGTCGATAGCGTGCACTGTTGCACGGCCTGGAAAAACCAAAGTAACAATTAAATTGAGAGACTTGAGAGACAAAAAAAAAAAAACCCCAAATCACATTCGCTCTTTCTGTCACCCTGCTGAGGAACAATAAAAATGGTTAGTGATTTAAACCAAATCTAATTTGGTGGGGCTGTCAACTTTTAGCCTCCACTCTCTAGCACTAATAAATTTCTACTGTCTTAGTCCGGGTGACTCTTCCTCAACGAACGGCTACACAGCTTTCTACTTGTTAGGCGATAGGCGCCTATAACTACACCACAAGAAATGCTAAAATAATACTTGGTTTTTCGAACGCAGACTCAGTGTCTATCCGTCCAATGGATACTGAACAGACCCTACTGGTCCTGTCTATTTTTCTCCCTCCTTCTCTACCTTTCTCTCTTGATCTCAGTGTCTCTCTAACACTCGAGGGCTGGTGATGCGACGTCTCCGTTACTCGCTTCTTTCGATTTCTATCAGGACCTAGGTATGGTAACCCTGTCACCTGTTCCTGATTTTGGTGATGACGATGTTCGGATATCAAGCATGAGGGACTTGATTAACTGTAGACAAAACTTCTCTGTTGCTGAATAGCTTCCCTCTTTTAACCCGCTCCGGAGTTAGAGGAAAAAAACACAGCCTTGATTTCAGGCTGTACAAAATGAAACTAGTCTCCCGGCCACCTGCCGTTACTAAAGACTATAATAGCGATGCTCTCGGCTGTATGATAAATAAACCTCGGTCCAGCTGAAGCATAGGGACTTCACTGCCAGAGACCATAGGGTAATTTTCTTTTGCTCCTGACGATACTCGAGTACACTGACCCTGAGATATGTCTTTTGCCGTGGATAATTTTATTTGACAAAATTATGCTCCCCACTGTTTCCGCCGTGACTCGCTGAAATTAAAAGAAACAGCGACTCATGTACACCCACTCTAAAATCGCTTATCTCTAACATATACGATACATAAAATAATTCTATACACGTGTCTCTTCATTCTCACTTCTTCTTCTATTCCCCTTCTCTCGTTCTTCACATAATACATGAAATACTATTATCCCACGTGGCACTAAAATCACACTTATTCTCCCCTTCTCTCGTTCTTCTCACAATACATAAAATACCACTATCCCACGTGGCCTCTTCATCCCCCCTCCTTCTACTAAAATCTGCCAGGTAAAATAAACAATAGCCCAGACCCGTCTGACATGTTACATGGCCGTTACGCATGGCCGATCACGTGTTCAAACTTGACAAACATAGGGAAATCCTTTTACCCATTAACACAGGAGTTTCCCCGGCTTACTCCTATTTAAATTAAATCTCGCTATAGGAATAGTTTCCTCCCCTAAGCAGTATAATTCATTTACAACGTAAATCTGAACCCTCCGACAATATTTCTCACATTTTTAAGGCTCAGAAAAATTAACGAACACACCAGGGATTTCCCCATAAATTTACATTAGAAAATATACAGGAATAAATGGTGGTTTTACATAACATCCTACAAATATGGCACACGTGTTTCTCATAACTTCACACTCTCCGATCTACTGCCAAAATCATAGAAAGAATAAGCACACTGTTGCATTTACGTCGTTCTTCAAAAATAGTAATTAATGGCGCTATAGTTTATTTTAAAACTGAAAAGTTAATGGCCCACCCGAAAAAATTAACTACGGGCGAAATTCTAAAAGACCCACTAATAAGTAAAACGATTAATAAAATAGTTACATACCGATTATCGTTTGTTTTTCCCACGGTGGAGAACGATAATTACGACGTCCTACGGCCAGGCAATAATTTTTCATAGAGACCGAATCCCCGTTTTCTGTCTCAATATACACAAGAGAAACCGCCCACGCGGATTTCCCTTCCTACGCAAATCCCGGACCAATGGGAGTGCTAGAAAAATTAATACTATCAGCCCACGCAAACCCCGCGTGCTTCCGGCCGCGTGCTTCCGGCCTCGTCATATCGCGTGCCGGAAATGGCGATTATTTTCGTAAACAACGAAATCTACGGGAATCGGGAAAAATCATACTTACTTACTTACTTACTTACTTAGTCGTTCCCCTTCTACCGTGAGGTGTAGAGGTTTGGAAGAGAGAGCGCCAGACCATTCTATCAGCTGTCTTCTTCCTGGCCTGGTTCCATTCTAGTCCTCGGTCCTTCAAAGATTGTCTAATGTTGTCCTCCCAGCGGACTCTGGGTCGTCCTGGAGGTCTGGATCCCTGGCTCTTTGTTTCCCATGCTTGTCGTGGTAGCCGATCTTCTCCCATTCTGCAGACATGGCCAAACCATCTTAGTTGGGACTGTTCTATTTGGGTCTGCAGCGGATGGGATTTTAGGCCTTGACGGATCGTCTGGTTGCGGACCATGTCTCTTCTTGTTACTTCAACCACTTTCCTCAGATACCTCATTTCTGAGGTTTGGATCTGGCTTTTGTGGGTTGTAGTCATTGCCCACGACTCGCATCCATATGTCAAGACTGGGACATAGGTGGAGCGGTATACAGCCATCTTCGTTTTCTTACCAACCTCTTTCTTGCTGAGGAATCCACGATTTATGGCCTGAAAAAGTCTCCCAGCCGCTGCTTTTCGAGTGGCCAACTCTTCTTTGATGCCTCCCTTTCGGTCTATAATAGCTCCGAGATATTTTTAAGTGGTCGACCTGCTCCAGGACCTGTTCTCCCAACTTAATCTGATGTTTTCTTTCTTCTCGTGATATCACCATGGATTTTGTTTTAGAGCTGCTTATGACCATCCCTCTCTTCTCCAGCTCTTCCTTCCAGACTTGCAGGTTGGATTGGAGATGTGCCTCTGATTTAGCAATCAGGGCAACATCATCAGCAAATGCCAGCTCCGAAATATAGACCTGTCTCATCTTCCAGTACCCCACTGAATACTTTCTTGTTCTCTCCTTACATGCCTTGATGACATCGTCCATAAGGAGTATGAAGAGGTAAGGTGATAGGATATCACCTTGTCTTACACCAGTGGTGGTCCTGAACTCTTCTGACTTATGGTTTGCTGTCCTCACATAATTTCTGCAAGACTTGTAGAAGCTCTGTATAGCATGAATCAGAGGTGCTGGAATATTCTTCCTTGCCAAACAGTCCCAAAGTTTGCTCCAGGGGACCCTGTCAAACGCCTTTTCCAGATCTATGAAACAAAGATGGATCTCACTCTTATACTCAAGGGCCTTTTCACTCAGCTGTCTGAGTGTGAAGATTAGGTCTTGAGTACTTCGGTTTGCTCGGAATCCGCACTGGACCTCATCCAATTGTGGCTCAGCTAGGCGTCGGAGTCTCTGCTCTAGGATTCTAGAGTAGATTTTACCAGGGACACTGAGAAGGGATATGCCTCTATGGTTTCCACATTGTCGATTGTCACCCTTTTTGAAAATTGGTGTTATGATGGCAATCTCCCAATCCTTTGGTATGGTCTTGTTGCACCATGCTGCCTGTAGGACCTTTAAGAGTAATAGGTCGCCTGATGCTCCCATGTACTTAACCATTTCTGGTGTTATACCATCATGCCCTGCTGCTTTGCCCATCTTGATTTTCTCTAGTGCTGCCCTCAGTTCTTCCATCTTTATGTCATCTTCACCATCATTGGTTTCCTCTTCTGTGTCAGTGGTTATCATTTCTGATGCTTCATCATGCTCACCATCCAGGAGTTCTGAGAAATATTCTTTCCATCTTTCCATTACTTCCTTTGGGGCAGTAAGCAATTTGCCTTGCTTGTCCTTTATAAATTTGAGAGGGCATTGTTTTTCTTTCCTCATGTTCTTTAGGGTCTTATAGAACAATTTCTGGTTTTCTTGTGCATCTTTTTCTAGCTTTTCTCCAAATTCTTCCCAGGACTTCTGTTTTGCTGCTAGCACTTTGTTCTTTGTTTCTGTTCTGAGTGTCACATATTCTCTATATTTTTCCATTTGTCCTGTTGTGTTTTTAGCTCCTAAGTATTGTTTCCATGCCATTTTCTTCTCTCTTATTTTCTCTTTGACTTCCTCTGTCCACCAAGGTGTCCTCTTTCTCTGGTTACCAAGTCGGACTTCACCGCATGCTTCTGCAGCAGCTGTCTTTATGATATCCTTGAATTTATTCCAGAGGGTTTCCAAGTCATCAGGTCGTTCTTCTGTGTTGCTCACTGCTGTAGCAATAAGCCCCTGATATCTGGTCTTAATTTCTGGCTCTCTCAGCTTGTAGGTCCTTCCTAATGCTCATTTCTCCTGCTCGTTTTTTTACTTGGTTTCTTGCGTGATGTTGGGCAGTTCCTAGGCTGAGCAACTCTTTCAGTTGTTCGTTTGATTGTTAGCAGGTAGTGATCACTTCCAATCTCTGGCCCCCTCCATACTCTTGCATCTCGGACATATCTGAATGAGCTTCTCCGAACAATGGCATAGTCGATCACTGACTTCTCATTCTTGGTTGGTTCACATCTAGTGTATGCATGTATGCGCTTATGGGGGAACTTTGTGTTTGTAATGATCAGATTCTGCTCACTGCAGAATCTAAGGAGTCGCTTTCCATTGTCATTGAGAGTATCTTCTCCATATCTTCCGATAACTCCACCCCATCTAGCATGGTCATTTCCAACTCTGGCATTAAAATCTCCGAGCATAATAACTTCATCTAGGCAGTCATCCACTGTCCTTTGAAGCAGCTCGAAGAATTCCTCCTTGACCTCTGCTCTCTCATCCTCATTTGGCCCATACACTATGACCAGGTTGACTATGGTTTCTCCTTCTTTTAGTTTTACAACCATAATGCGCTCCGAGACAAAGTTCCATCCCTTGATACTATCTTTTTGATTTTGGGCCACAATGCAACCCACGCCCCCTTTAGCCCTTTCAGATATGGGTACACCACTGTAGAGCAACATGTTGCCATCGAGATCCATGACTCCTTGTCCTTTTTTCTTCGTTTCCGTTATAGCCAGGATTTCTAGTTTTGCTTTCTTCATCTCTTCCACCAGCTCCTCTTCCTTCCCATTTATACTTCTTGTGTTCCAAGTTCCATAAGTCGTAGTCCGTAGTCCGTTCCAGTTCGTCGCCTTTAGAATCAGTCCTGTTTTCTCTCTTGTAGTTCGCGTAATCATGATTTAAAGCAAACAGGTGATTGGCCTGTTGTGCCTTTGCATGGTGGAGGGGCTGCCTCCTTACGGCCTCCATGCAGGCCGCCCTCCTCCTTTTTCATCCGGGCTTGGGACCGGCATTGGCGGAGTTGGGAAAAATCATAAGAAAGTAAAACTGGCCGAGTGAAAAATAAACCTACCGTCATAAAACGAACCCATTTAATTTATCTACTCAAAAAAAATACCAAACACGATATATATTCAAATGAGAAGAAATAAAATGGTGGAAAAGCGGGCCCGAAAATAGCGATTTCCGTAAACAACGGAAAATCGCGTGATCAGAAGAAAATAAAACTGGTGAAAATTCAAAATAGAACCACAGAATCGGGCCTGTTAAAAGTCAGAATTACAGTGTAGCGTCACATAAGTCCCCCCTTTCAAGTACGGGAACCGTGCTAAATCACTGAAATCTCTGGGTTTCATACTGGTCCGCATCTAGATCTCCATCCTGATCTAATCACTGTCATAATTAGCATTATCATACAGGCCCATCTCCATATCCTTGAGAATCTTGGCAAGCCCTGGATCGTGAGGGTCACGCCATGGGATTTCCTCCTGGCGACTGCACCCTGAGTGGTCGCCCTTCCTCCTGCCTCTCATGTATTTCCTTCGCCCACGAATTTTCCTGGCGGCGCGTGGTAAATACTGATTACCAGATGGTGCGACCTCCCAGTGTTTTGAAACAGTCTGACTGGCTTGGCCAGACATCGCCGTAACAGGGCGTAACTGTTTGCGGTTGACTGAAGATCCGTGCACATGTTCCTTCTTGTCAGTATTTCCCTCCCTTGAGAGATGTAAAACCATCGGGGGCCTAATTCCCGACGACAAAGAAGATACTTCTGAAGTAAGAGGCGTCACCACTGTTTGACCCTTAGGCTGAACAGGGCTGACAGGCGAATACGCCTCTGTAAATAACATTCCACTGTCTTTAGAGGCGTCTCTCCTCCTCATAGCAAGACAAGGATGTTTGAGCTCCCGTGGGGCTCCGTGAATTTGGGGCTTTCCCCTTTCACTTCTCTGGCCTGCAGTAGGACCCCTTGCATTAGCAAGGATCGGTGTGGTGGGGTTTCCCAAAACTAAGTAAGGGCTTCCCAGGATGAAATCATGTGCTGGCTGTGCCATTACAGCTGCCTTGATTGTGCCAGACACAAACTTGCATTTCACCTCAATATTGGCTACAGGCAGACGCTGTGAGATCCCTCTTCTCAAAATGCCACCAATCTCAACTATTTCTCCTGTCCACTGACCTGGTTTCACCAAATGACGAGCGACGATACTGGGGTAAGTAAGCCCGCTGTCAAACAAACACGTAGTGGCCGTCCCATTCACTACGGCTGGTCCACTGTTAGAGAACAACTTCTCTGCCTGGACTGGTTCCCATTTATTCCCTTTAGTCCATCTCACCGGTCTTAAACAAGCTGCATGGTGAGCTGGGGGTTTGTTCATGCACCGGGATGTCCAGTGGGAAGTGGTTCTACAATTCTGACAATACCTCTCATTATCTCCTCTGTTCCTAGCAGGTTCCTGAGAGGTTGTTGTCGGTGCTCTGTTATGCTGCTGGGGGCGCAAGTTATAACCAGAATGAGGCTCCTTGCGAGAAGGTCCTGGTTGCTGATAAGCTGGTGAAGTAGCCGGCTGCGATGATGAAGCTTCTTTGTCTGGGGCTGGCAGGTCTGGGTTTTTCCGTTTCTGGCTCAGTACCTCGGCCTGTGCTGTCTGGAACCTTTCAGCGAACATGATAATTTGATCTAGTTGCTGGGCACCCTGCTCTGCCAGATACCGCCTCAAGTCGGGGGACATGTTTGCTTTTACCTGTTCACACATAACCAACTCTTCCAACCCTTCAAAAGTTTTCGCCAGTCCTGACAGTTCCCTCCAGCGAGTAAAGTAATTTCTCACCCGCTCGGCAAACTGAGCAAAACTCTCTCCCTTCTCCGGCCTGCTCTCCCTGAACATGGTTTGGCATTTGCGTGGAGTCCACTGAAATCTTTGCAACAAAGCGTTTCGCAGTGCCTCAAAGTTGTTCTGATCATCTATGAGCAGCTTGTTGTAAACTTCATAAGCATGACCTTTGAGCGATTGCGATAATTTCAGACACCAAAGACTCTCGTCCAACCCGTATGCCTTTGCCATCCGTTGAAATTTCTCCAAGAACACGTCAATCTTCTCATTCCCGTTAGGGAACGAGTCAAATGGGAAGCTCATGGCTGCCATCCGGGGCCCTCCGTTTCCTGAGGTGTCTGTCGCTCCTGCTCCGGGTGAATCTCCATTAGCTGAACTGCCTTCCGAAGATCGATACTGCAGTTCCAGAGAACGCAGGGCAAGTTCATGCTGTCTCTCTGCTGCCTTCTCCGCTGCTTCCCGTTCTGCTGCCTTCTCCTGGGCTTCCAATTTCCGAAGTTCCATCTCGGCCTGCCTCTCCGCTGCTTTTGCGGTGGCTATCCTTTCCTCTTTTGCTGCTTCTGCGGCCGCTGCCCTGTCCTCCTCTTTCTCTCGCTGAATATGCCTATCAGTTTCCCTTATCAGGTAGGCCTTAGTCTCCTCCTTATCCATTCCCATATCCTGAGCAGATTCACGCCAGGCAGCTCGTAACTTGGCCATATCCGCCATCTTACCTGTAACCTGCTGTAAGTTCACAACTGACGGAAAATGACAGAAAGGAGAACAAAAGGAAGGAACTACCTGTTATGTAATAGGAAGTATTCCTCCTATAACCGATGTCCTAAAAACCCGAACTCAGACTAGCGTCAAGTCTGAACAATAACCTGGAAAAAATTTTAGTTAAGAAGCTACCAAAAACTAAATTACCTTCCTGTTAAAGAAAAATATGTCGGTATGCCATCAATTACCACTAAGTCAGATAAATCAAAATTACCACAAAAATCTACTAGACTGTAACCTGTGGAAAAACATATAACTGGATCAGTTCTAATAGCTCAAGTCTAGGGGATATTTAAAGAACTCTATTCTCAGAAACTTCCTAGAGACAATCTATGAATGTAGATCACAGAATTGATCTCAACAGAATGATCCACCGGACGATTGCCGCCCACTTGTCACGAAGTGGTTTTAATTTTATAGAGTGTGCCTGAATGAAAGCAAGACCCTAGTATGAGAAAGTCTGAGAAGATAGAATTTAGATGGAAAATGACATGCCTGTGGACAGGTGAGACTATTGGCTCAAGAGATAGACCCAGGATTTGAATCTCCCCCTGCCGCTTCGTGACTAAAAAAAATGGCTATAGTCTCCCCACCTCTGACTGCCTTGAAACACAAGGAGATAAGGTGTATAATTACGACCACAAACACCACTATACAGACAACATAGAGTAAGTATAGTAAAGAATAGAAGCTGATCCAGTAAATAATATATGTATATATTTATTTACATACAAGAAAAACATAAAATGGCATCATACGTCATCAAGTCAGTCGATAGCGTGCACTGTTGCACGGCCTGGAAAAACCAAAGTAACAATTAAATTGAGAGACTTGAGAGACAAAAAAAAAAACCCCAAATCACATTCGCTCTTTCTGTCACCCTGCTGAGGAACAATAAAAATGGTTAGTGATTTAAACCAAATCTAATTTGGTGGGGCTGTCAACTTTTAGCCTCCACTCTCTAGCACTAATAAATTTCTACTGTCTTAGTCCGGGTGACTCTTCCTCAACGAACGGCTACACAGCTTTCTACTTGTTAGGCGATAGGCGCCTATAACTACACCACAAGAAATGCTAAAAATAATACTTGGTTTTTCGAACGCAGACTCAGTGTCTATCCGTCCAATGGATACTGAACAGACCCTACTGGTCCTGTCTATTTTTCTCCCTCCTTCTCTACCTTTCTCTCTTGATCTCAGTGTCTCTCTAACACTCGAGGGCTGGTGATGCGACGTCTCCGTTACTCGCTTCTTTCGATTTCTATCAGGACCTAGGTATGGTAACCCTGTCACCTGTTCCTGATTTTGGTGATGACGATGTTCGGATATCAAGCATGAGGGACTTGATTAACTGTAGACAAAACTTCTCTGTTGCTGAATAGCTTCCCTCTTTTAACCCGCTCCGGAGTTAGAGGAAAAAAACACAGCCTTGATTTCAGGCTGTACAAAATGAAACTAGTCTCCCGGCCACCTGCCGTTACTAGAGACTATAATAGCGATGCTCTCGGCTGTATGATAAATAAACCTCGGTCCAGCTGAAGCATAGGGACTTCACTGCCAGAGACCATAGGGTAATTTTCTTTTGCTCCTGACGATACTCGAGTACACTGACCCTGAGATATGTCTTTTGCCGTGGATAATTTTATTTGACAAAATTATGCTCCCCACTGTTTCCGCCGTGACTCGCTGAAATTAAAAGAAACAGCGACTCATGTACACCCACTCTAAAATCGCTTATCTCTAACATATACGATACATAAAATAATTCTATACACGTGTCTCTTCATTCTCACTTCTTCTTCTATTCCCCTTCTCTCGTTCTTCACATAATACATGAAATACTATTATCCCACGTGGCACTAAAATCACACTTATCCTCCCCTTCTCTCGTTCTTCTCACAATACATAAAATACCACTATCCCACGTGGCCTCTTCATCCCCCCTCCTTCTACTAAAATCTGCCAGGTAAAATAAACAATAGCCCAGACCCGTCTGACATGTTACATGGCCGTTACGCATGGCCGATCACGTGTTCAAACTTGACAAACATAGGGAAATCCTTTTACCCATTAACACAGGAGTTTCCCCGGCTTACTCCTATTTAAATTAAATCTCGCTATAGGAATAGTTTCCTCCCCTAAGCAGTATAATTCATTTACAACGTAAATCTGAACCCTCCGACAATATTTCTCACATTTTTAAGGCTCAGAAAAATTAACGAACACACCAGGGATTTCCCCATAAATTTACATTAGAAAATATACAGGAATAAATGGTGGTTTTACATAACATCCTACAAATATGGCACACGTGTTTCTCATAACTTCACACTCTCCGATCTACTGCCAAAATCATAGAAAGAATAAGCACACTGTTGCATTTACGTCGTTCTTCAAAAATAGTAATTAATGGCGCTATCGTTTATTTTAAAACTGAAAAGTTAATGGCCCACCCGAAAAAAATTAACTACGGGCGAAATTCTAAAAGACCCACTAATAAGTAAAACGATTAATAAAATAGTTACATACCGATTATCGTTTGTTTTTCCCACGGTGGAGAACGATAATTACGACGTCCTACGGCCAGGCAATAATTTTTCATAGAGACCGAATCCCCGTTTTCTGTCTCAATATATACAAGAGAAACCGCCCACGCGGATTTCCCTTCCTACGCAAATCCCGGACCAATGGGAGTGCTAGAAAAATTAATACTATCAGCCCACGCAAACCCCGCGTGCTTCCGGCCGCGTGCTTCCGGCCTCGTCATATCGCGTGCCGGAAATGGCGATTATTTTCGTAAACAACGAAATCTACGGGAATCGCGAAAAATCATAAGAAAGTAAAACTGGCCGAGTGAAAAATAAACCTACCGTCATAAAACGAACCCATTTAATTTATCTACTCAAAAAAAATACCAAACACGATATATATTCAAATGAGAAGAAATAAAATGGTGGAAAAGCGGGCCCGAAAATAGCGATTTCCGTAAACAACGGAAAATCGCGTGATCAGAAGAAAATAAAACTGGTGAAAATTCAAAATAGAACCACAGAATCGGGCCTGTTAAAAGTCAGAATTACAGTGTAGCGTCACAGTTGGTGACTGTCAGAGGTGTCTGTAAAAGTTTTTTCCTAGCGTTTGTGAGTGATGGACACTCCATGAGGAGGTGTCTGGTTGTTTCATAAGGATGAGAGCAGTGTCTACACATGGGTAGGTGCTGAGGGTTGATACGGTTTAGATGGCTATTGACTCTGGCGTGTCCTGTTCGGAACTGAAAGATAAGACTTTGATTTCTCCTGCTGAGTCTGTTTATGTTGTTGTTGTCTTTTGGGCAGGTCATTTCATTAAAGACATTTCGGCCAGTCGGCCCGTTTGCCCATCTGTTCAGCCAGATTTCCCTTGTGTTGTTTCTGAGAATCTGTTTGACTGTTCTCATGCTGCAGGGTCTGTCCTTTTGTTGTTTAGAGGCTCCTGCTTTTGCAAGTCTATCAGCTGTCTCATTTCCAGTTAGATCACTGTGTCCAGGGATCCACTGTAGGGTTACACTGATGGAGTAGGCTGTGATCAAGTTGTGAACCGCTCTTCCTATAAGAAAAATGTCTTTGTTTTCATACGGAGTCTGTTTAAGTGCTTCCAGAACAGACATGGAGTCACTGAAGATCACTATATCTGATGGCTTTCGTTCCATAAGGTCAAACTGTTGGTGTAATAATTCAATGGCTGTCTTGATGGCCTCAGCCTCCGCTTCATAATTTGAACAATTCTCACCACAGGAGTCGCAGAACTCATAAGAGGATCCATCCAGGTACCATATGCAGACGCCGTATCCTGCAAAAGAGGGGGTCTTGAAGGCTGAACCATCTGTGTAGGCCTGTATTGCTGACGTTGGGTAGCTGTTTATGGTCTCCAAGGCACACGTCTTCAAGATTGTCGGTAGTGTTTCCTTGTTGGCCGTTTCATCTATCAGTTGTGTTTTGACAGTTGGTTGATGGAAGTTTTCCCAAGGGGGCGGTCCAAAGTATTTGTTTTCCAATTCTCTCTCTTGCGGGAGATGGGTTTTCGAAGGTTAACTTAGTTAAAACTAAACAAACCAACAAGCTTTTGTGTGAAACAATTTCCAATCGAATACTAGCCAAGCAAGCTGTTGCCAAAGACGGAGTTTGTCATAAGTTTAATCCTAGTAAAAGCGTGGTTGAAGATGTGCGTGAAGGACGTTGTCGGCAGAGATATGCAAAGATTTTGGAACTCCACAATCAAGATTCCACGTTGTCAATTCATGCATATGATCTTGACGAAGGAGAAGTTGTCGACATGGATGCAGAGTCTCTGACAAGTGACATTTTTCAACAGTAACAAGTTACAACTAACATTTTATAACTGATTTGAGGAACATTTTGTTAATGTAACTAATGTAAGTATATTACTGTTAAAATATCTCATTTTCAAGAGTTCATATATTGGGGTGTTATTAAAATAATTTTTATTTAATTGTGAATTTTTGGTAATAAAAAAAAAAAAGAAGAAATACATAAAAATTGGTAGCACACAGATTATTTGTGCTAAAGATGCACATAAAAGATTATGTAAGCATCGTCTATCCCGTGTATTTGAGGCATAAAATAATCTGGGTATTTCTGGGTTTTTTTTTAGAAGAGCATCTGGGTTTATCTCTAGAACTTGAGTGGCAACGCTGATTATAACTATATAAATTTAAAAGACCCCGTAGCGCAACAACGCCTTATAATGACTGGTTTTATATGGTTTTCCTTGTACTGTCTAAATGTGTACACCTTTGACATATAACGTTTAAATGTGTGTGATTAGGTCTTGCAGTAGCTAAGTTTGTAATTCTACGTCTTGTAATGTCACATTTTGTATGGTTACTTTAGCGTCTAGTTTTTTTTTTTATAACTATGCCTTACAATATTTCTTTTTTTTCTATGATAAAATAGTGGCATGTGACGTCAGTCTTATTTCATTCGTTCCTTTTTTCTGTGATCATCTTTGTTTCACTCTACTATGTTAGTGGATTCCGATACACATCCATTTGATACTGTGGCCGTGGATCGTATTAGAAGGTTCGGACCACTGCCCTTTCAGTAGATAGTATGTAGTAAGGTAAAGGTGACAAACTTCCTTCTCTCAGACTGACAAAAATAGTTTCTCATACTCTCTGTTGGTTCAAACGAATTCACCTGAGTAATAGCAGTGAAGATGTCAAAGGTCAAACTTTATTAACAAAGGTTAGCAGTCTTTCATAACAACAGCTTCTTCAGCAACAAAAGTATTCAATATTCCAAACTGCAATTATTCTTGTCTTCTTTCTACTTGCTTATTTCAGCTATCACAATGTCATTTAATTTTTCAGGTAGACACTTCATGTGTCTCTCTTCCGTGCTGACCGTCTTTTATTTTATGTTTTTCTTTTCATATGTCTCTTGGTATATCTCACTGAGAGAAAACTGGCCTTACCGCCAGGGCTGTCACTTTGCCAAGATTTCGTCTATTATTCTTCTCTGCTCAGACCTGGTCTGCTGAGCTATACATGCTACTGATAGATCAAAAATGTTCAACATACCTTGTTTTGTTCTCAATCGAAGTACACCTTTTCTTTCACAACTATCTTGTCCTCAGAATAAATACTATCACCACAAAATACTGACGTACACAAATTTATGGTCAGTAATGTACTGAGCGTTTTTCTATCTCTCTTTTATTCACAGCACATGTTGCTGATCACCTACGCTGAGTATGTTTGTTTTTTTCCTCACACAAATCTTACGCTGAGCGCGTTTTGCAAAATCTAACTTTAACACTTGGGAGAAAACCCTTTTCTCTTGCTACGCCTAGCGCGTCTCAAACTCGACTGCCTAATTCCCGTTCTAACATTATTCGTTCACGCCTAAAATGTGTTCACTTAATCACACTTTTCATGTGCGTGCATACTTTTTTATTTGTGAGCACAACTCACTAAAACCGGCAAGGGACTTAATTCTAAGTTACCTACCTTTGCTAAAATATACACAAATCCCTATTCTCCTCTTTAAATCTTATCACAAAATCTAATCATTCCCATGAGTTATGTTGAGTCTGACGATATAGATATTATTGTACTGCGATAGGCAGTTCCCTTTATTGTAGGGATAATTTAGGCCAGGAAACTTTATCATTATGAGCTGCGGTACTTATGCAGCTGTTGTGCTTGGATTTTTATGCTACGCACTTAACCACCTACGGATTTGGTGTTCATGAGATGTATCCTATTTTGCTGTGTACTGTAACCTGTGACAATGTACTTAGTGATGTCCTCGTGACTGTGGAGTATTAAAACAGTGTAGAACGATTAGGAGTTATAACCTTTTCCTGACTCCTATATGTGCGTTGGTGTGTGTGTGTGATTATTGTTAACTTATGTTAGAACTTCATGCACTCGCGTTCACTGATGTCTATACACCCACACATCTGGTCGGCCACCTGTAAGCCCGAAGAATGCAGATTTGCCTTCATCAGCGCCCACAATAACATTTATCATCTTCTTCCCGGTTAAACTACGCATTCAACAGTGATGGCCATTATTAGCTGTAAGTACCCGGCGTTGCCCGGATGTCTCTCACCCTTCAACAGTGCACGATGCAACAGCTACACTCTTCTATTATTTAATTGCCATTATCTTCCTTTACGCCTGTAACTGTCTTTTTTTCTTTGTTGATGTGATCACTGGCCCAAGACAGTATACATGTTGTTAGATGTGTAGTGCGAGCGTATGATGAATTGAGTGTGGGTGCGAATGAAGGCGCGAATGTGTTTAGGCTCGTATAGATGTAGATCCTGCAACCCATACTCTCACATGCAGTAATCAAGGATGCTTTGACACTGCAGGCATGTTTCAAGACATTTATTGACGGGAACACACATAGTATCAACAGGAACAGTCAGTGTAACAAGGTCATGCTGACCTGACATCGATAGGTATACATTTGGCATTCAAAAAGGTAAACATCAGAATAGACGTGCATGGTCAATAGCAAAGTTCTTCAATAATGACAGTTCGTAGCGTCGCCCTTGGCGTCTCTGACTAAACGCGTCAGATGCCTTAGTTACTTTGACACACAGGTGCAACTTGGCACTCCCCGCCAATTGCACATATCAGGCTGTAGTATAACAGCCGAAAGCACAGGCCTCGTTCTGACGTCGGCCGTGTACTTCTGTTAAATAGGTTATCATCAACCCTGCAGTAATACTTATTGTAGATAGAAGTTCCGCCAATCTGCGGCTCCCACAATATATCTTCGTCACTGGCTTTCTGGACAATATAAGACTAACAGTCTTGGATGGCTACCTCGAGCACAAATATATAAGTTCTGAAATGGCGGATCAGTGAGCTGCTGTTCACCCTAGGTAATCCTTTACATGTTCTGCCACCGAAAAGCGTAATAATGCATAAAGGTCGGTATTACCTGGAAAATGAATCCTCAGAACTAAACAAGGAATTCTGTCGTCATCCCGACGCACAGAGATTCACTGGGGAAAACTGCCATAGCAGTTACTTCGAAGATTCTCCCCGAAAAACAATGGACTCTTGGTCCCTTCAGAAAAACAGGACCTTCCCGGCTTCCCGGAAGTATATCTCACTCCCGCTTAAAAAAACCTTCCCATAGGCCTACGCCGAACTGTCAACCTCTGACCCTAAAGGTCAAACACAATGAATGAATAAACAAGGGAAGACAACCCCTAATCAACCTGACATCGCAGGTAAAGACACAATTATTCTTATGATACAAACATAAGCAAATAACTTGACAGATGACTCCGTCGAAAATGACAGCAACATTACTACCACCCCCCTGTAAAAAAAAAAAAAATGCAATTTTTTTTTTTAATATGTTCATGAGCAAGATAGCACCAGTATCACTTCTGTGCTCATGCAAACAATGAACCTAATATCAGGTACAATAGAAGAGGGTACAAATCATCTCCCAACATAGGAGAAAATATTTCCTTTAAGCCAAACAAACTAAGGGATACCATTCAAGAAACCTAAGTTGCTGGCAATACCAATCATATATCAAACATTACTAAATAATATAACCATAGCAATATACAAATGTCAATGCTATTTTAGCAACATATCACTGATGGATGGACAAAATGAAATTTGTTAAATTATCTAAACATCATCCAAATACATTTGTATTACAACATATTATGATATTAAGGACAGACCTAAGTCTGAAAATATATCAGGAAAAACTAGGACACAAGATTTAACTGGAATCATGTGGGCATCTAGACAATATGTCCGCCATCACATTATCCGAACCACGGATAGCTCGCACCGTGAAATGGAAAGGCTGAAGAGCAATAGCATAACGAGTAGATCTCGAGCTCTTCAAATCCTTACTTTGCATAGCCGTAAGAGCTTTTTGGTCGGTTTCCATAAAGAAATGCGCGCCCAGAAGGAACCTTTGTAGCTTAAGAATGGACCAAACCATAGCCAACAATTCACGGTCCAAAACCGAGTAATTCCTTTCTGCCGCATTCAGCTTCCTAGAAATATACATTACAGGATGCAGAGTTCCTGAATATTCCTGCATTAGTGCCGCTCCAATGCCAGTGGAAGAGGCATCACTACGAAGGACAAAAGTCTTATCAATCGTCGGTAGTCTTAAGATAGGATGAGATGAGAACAAATTCTTAACCTGATCCAATGAAGATTGGCATTCTTGGGACCAACGCACCATATTAGGAGAACCTTTTTTCAATAACGTTGAAAGTGGTGCCATAATGGAGGACAGATTCTCAATGAATCTTCCATAGAATTGTATCAATCCCAAGAGACTACGCACTTGCTTTTTTGTCTTCGGAACCGAGATATTTAATATCTTTGAAATGTTTTGGTCCTCTGTCTTCAACAGACCATGACCAACTCGATGACCTAGGAAGGAAATTTCACTAAACCCAACAAAAGCTTTAGAGGGTTTAGCAGTCAAACTATGCTCACGTAGAGTAGATAGCAATTCCTTCAGACCCACATAGTGTTCTTCCCAAGTATCGCTGAAAAGACAGATGTCGTCTAAATATGCAATGACATCTGCACGATCTGATAGAATTCGTCGCATCATGCGTACGAAAGTCGCTGGGGCGTTCATAAGCCCGAAAGGCATAAAATTCCATTGAAACAGACCCCTAGGTGTCGAAAAAGCAGTGAGAGGTTTGGCGTGTTCCGTCAGTGGGACTTGCCAATAACCTTTCGACAAGTCTAGTTTAGTAAAGAATTTAGCTTTAGAAAGTCTAATAAGTAGATCATCTAATAACGGCATAGGTTCAGCATCGAACTTCGTAACTTGATTTAATTTGCGATAATCAACGCAAAGACGTATGTTATTGTCTTTCTTTCGAACAATAACTATTGACGAAGAATAAGCTGAAGTGGATGGTTCAATTATTTGTAGTTGAATCATTTCATCCAATTCTTTCTCGACTTGTGCTTGAAAATGAATAGGTATTGGGTATGGTCTTACTCTGATCGGATTACGATCAGTAAGTATGATGTCATGTTCTATGACATCTGTGTGTCCAGGAATGTCGGTAAGGACATCCTGATATGATTGTAACGTAGAGGATACTTGACGTTGTTCCTCAAAAGACAAGTTGGAAGAGACTGTAACGTCTCTCCACGATTCCGTTGAAGTAAGTGGAATCGTAGGAAGAGGTAAGTTCACGTCAGAAAAAATAGTTTCCTCATCCTGTATAACAGACAGGGATGAGATGTGACCATGTTGAACTGGAGAGTCGTCCGTCGCCTGGAAAATAGGCTGTAAATAGTCTGGACGTTCAATAAACTCTGTTAACATATTTATATGGAAGGTTTTATGCCTTCCATCCACATCGACAATATAGTCGACATCAGAAATTTTCGAGACTATAGTGTATGGACCCTTCCAAGAAATGAGAAGTCTATTCTCTCTTGAGGGCAGTAAGACATATGCTTTGTCTCCAGGACAAAGTTGACGTAGGCGTCTTTTCTTATTAGCAAATCGCCTAGCTTTTTCTTTCGCAAATTCGGAAGATGAAGTTGCTAACCTGCACGATTCGATAATCTTTTCTCTAAGAGCTATAACATATTCATATGACGATTGTGTATCATCGTCAATATTATCGGAAGTTATCAAATCGTGTAACAAGGACATTGGCCCGCGCGGTTGCGCGCCAAAGACAAGTTCGAAAGGAAAAAACCCTGTATGCTCGTTGGGAACCTCTCTATAGGCAAAGAGGACTGCAGGTAAAACCCTGTCCCAATCTTCAGGATGATCCTCCGTTATCTTGCCAAGTAAGTTCTTTAGTGTCCTGTTAAGACGTTCTACCAATCCATTGGACATTGGATGATAAATACTACTGAGAGACCTTTTAATGTCTAGCGTAGCCATTACCTGAGACATAACGTCCGAAATTAACTGAGTGCCGTGATCCGACAGTATTTCTCCGGGGAATCCCAGACGAGAAAATACGAGCCAAAGAGCATCAGCGATATCGACAGTTGATATGCTCTTCAGAGGAATAGCCTCTGGCCAACGCGTGCACATGTCCACGCAAGTGAGGATAAATTGGTGTCCTCTGGCTGACTTAATTTTGAACGGACCAATGATGTCTATAGCCATTTTCTGAAACGGCCGAATCGGAATATCTGCAGCCTGAATAGGAGCAGCATGTCTCGGACCCCTAGACTTGACCTCTTGACAAATTTTGCAAGATCGGCAATAAATTCGGATGTCTTTATTCACGAATGGCCAAAAGAATGACGCAAGGACTCTAGTTTTAGTTCTGGAAAAACCCATGTGTCCAGCACACTGAGAATCGTGTGCATGCCGAAGAATTAAGGCTCTCATACACTTAGGCACAAGAATTTGCGAATGCATAGACTTGTCCGAGTGTTGTACCATTCGTACCAATATACCATTCTTCATAGTAATATACGATTTGTGATTCGTATTTTGATTGGGATCCCCTTTCTTTGCAAGAAGGAAGTATTTCTTCAAAGAAGGATCCTCTTCTTGACGTTTAACAAACGAGTCATGGGAAATCACCAAGTGCTCGTCTTGGCTATCAACTTCATTACTATTATCAGATGAAGTTGGGGGATTAAGAGCTTGAGCTCTTGTCATCACTGCATTGACCGTTTGAATGTTTTTTTCTTCCCAACTAGAAATTTGTTGCGGGGTGCATTCCTTAACCCCATGAATACGACCGATTATAAGATCCGCAATAGGATTAGGAAGAAGACATGCATGGACATCTCCTGTGAAGAAAGGAGTGTCAATCCTAATAATAGCAGTAGGATAGCTTTCCATAGTACCACCAAATGTAACACATTTGATTGTTTTTCCAGTGGCACAGCAAGGATCTATCAGAGACTCCTTAACCCCGACGGTAGTACATCCCGAATCGAAAAGTACTGAGACTAGCCTATCATTTATTAGACCTTTATCTAAGATGAGAGATCCTCTCCCATCATGCGCAACTGTAGCAGGTAGAGCAGGAAGAGGGTGACCACAACTTAGCGTAGATACAGTCGATGAATCGAACAATGTTAAGCATTGGGGGCATTCAGTTGCTCTCCCAAAATCGAAAGCACAACCAGTGATAGCCCTAGAGTTACCACTATCATTTACTGTATTACAGGCTCCATCAAACTCTTGTTGCGCAGAGTTTGCCTGTTGGTAAGGTCTTTTCTTGTTAAACCTAGGTCTACCTCGATTATCATTTCCCCTGTAATTATTTTGACTATCATTTCCCCTGTAATTATTTCGACTATCATTTCCCCTGTAATTGTGATCATATTGTCTATTGTACTCATCATTCCGGTTTGAATCCCGGTTTCTAAATTCACCATCGTCATAATCTTGACGTCGAGAATGATTACCTCGAAAATTTGAATAATTATTATTTGGATAGCCTTTGCGAAAGTGTCTCAAATTATTACCACTAAAATTACGAGAACTACCATCTTGTCTCCACTGCATAGACGAAGAACCATCATGTGTTGGATTACTCCGCTTCTGAGTGTAATTTTGATTACTTCCCCTATTCCAATTTTGTTGAGCACCCTGAAATTTTTTTTTTTGAAATTAGGGCCATATGGTGTTGCCGAAGCAGCTGGCAACCCTTCTTTCACTTTAGAATTGCTAACTGTAGCATGGGGATGTGCTGTGGCATACTGACAACAGTATTCCTCCATTTCTTTTAAGTTTTTAGGCTTACGCTCATGAAGGAATGCAAGAAAAGAATCATTAACAGATGACAAAACCTTATCTCGCAATAATAAGTCCATTAGACCTTCATATGTTTTCTCAATCTGAGACAACTCAACCCATCGTGTAAATGTACGACGTATCTTTGTAACAAAATCAGAGAAATCTACTCCATTTTCTGGCAACATTGTCCTAAAACGAAGACGATAGTCTTCTTGTTTTAGTTGATATTTTTTTAGTAATGCTGCCCTGACAACATCATAATTAGTCCTCTCATGTTCGTCTATTGTCATAAGAGTAGTCACTGTGTCACCTGTAAAAAATGGCATCAGTTGTTCAACATATTTTTCCTTTTTTATGTTATGCGTATCGCACAAAAATTGGAATCTATCTAGATAATCTGCTACGTCATCCTTTAAAGGATTGAAATGAGGCAATTTAATCCTACTAACAAACTCCCTTGTCGTACTCGAAGTTGTTTGCTGAGCACCCGTACTCGCCAATTTCAATTTCTCTAACTCCAAAGTTGCGAGTTTTTCATCAAGTTCCATCTTCTGTTTTCTTTCCTCATGTTCCATTTTTCTGATTTCAGCCTCAGCTTTCCTCTCCTCTGCAGCAGCTTGAGCTTTCCTCTCCTCTGCAGCAGCTTCTTTGTCTAATCTCTTTTGTTCAGCTTCAAATCTCCTTTCCTCCACCTGCATCTGCAATTTCTTTTGTTCAGCAGCCATATCAGCTTCTCTGTCTAGCCTTTTTTGTTCCGCCGCAGCTTCTCTTTCTAATCTTTTCTCTTCAGCCTGAGCTTTTTTCTCTTCTGCAGCTAATGCTTTGTCATACTGAGCAACAACCCATTGTTCTAACTGTTGACCAGTCATATCAAGGGCTCTCCCTTGTGTAATAAAGTAGTCCAATGTAGACATCTTGTCTAATGAGATCAGAAACCTGAAAAAAAAAAAAATAAATTACCTTATCCCACTTCAATGGGAGACAAGTCTGAAATGCTAGACTTGTATACTCACTTCACTTTATTTTACTGTCTTAGTCTTAGACAAAGACTTTGTATGTTCCTCTTGTTTATAATGTACCCAAAAAAATCACTTGAGTACTTGTGGAAAAAAAAAAATTCCCTTATATCCCACTCACTATGGGCACAAGTCTTTTTTATAAAGAACTTGAATATGTATTTCACCTTGTCTCAATCTTTGTAGATAACAAGTCTTTTATCAAAGAACTTGTATAAATATCTTATATAATAATATTTTATTAAGAAACTCTATATGAAGAGTCTACCTTATCAATATTATCAAAACATGACCAAGTATGTGTATGTAGACTGTGCATGACAGTAATGTAGTACAACCAAAAAAAAAATACAAAGACAAAAATACAAAACAATACAAATGGCAACACTGTTTTAACCAAAAATGTGTAGAGAAATACACAAGAAAGGAGAGACCTACAGAATACAAACAAAACAAATCGACAATCAAAACTGAAAAACAGACAAAATATTACAAAAACAACGTTAAGTACAATTACATCACAGCTAACATCAATAGCGACCAATTGTCACTAGCAAATTTCCAAATTAAGAAAATTTGCACCTACAGAACGCTTACAGTAAGCCTCGATCAAGTGGCATATTTACCGTAAGACCCACCAACCGAAAAACCCG
This sequence comes from Oreohelix idahoensis, assembly GCA_024509875.1. NCBI lineage: Eukaryota > Metazoa > Mollusca > Gastropoda > Stylommatophora > Oreohelicidae > Oreohelix > Oreohelix idahoensis. The sequence goes on along the minus strand of JAMPIV010021577.1, from coordinate 16,335 downwards.
CAGAAAAATACACCAAAAACAGTAGAAGTAACATAATATAGCAATCAATTTCAATGTGTTGCAGAACAAGTTCAGTCACAGCTGAAACTAAAATAAATTCCTTGCTCCTTGCGAACACAGAAACGAAATGTCAAACGCGCACTGAACGTCAAATCCACTGTAACATAAAGTGGTATTCACGAACCAAAGTTACTATGACCTTCTCAAATTACGACTTGCACATTGAATGTTTACAATTTCCACGTACTGTTTACAGACACTTGACCTCCAACAATGTAGCTTGAATGCTCTGACCTAGAAAAGTCTGTTGTTGAATGAAACGTGTAACAACCAGCAGTACTGTTTACAATAGGAACCCGCCTTCTATGCAGTTATGGTCCACGTAGCAAATGCCTAGTAGTTAACTTCAGTACATGTCTTGTTATGCTTTATGTAGCATTATAATATAAATGCTCGTACTGTTTATTTGGGTCAACCGTTGATGACCTATATCTGTCCTGTTGTAGCCAAAACTTGCAAGTGTAGAATTAGCGCTGTGTGTTACGGCTGTCCCGTGTGTAGCTTAGACCCACAGATCAGAAGTGTAATGTGTACTTGTCCTTCTTGTAACTTTCTCGACAAAACTGGAGACATCATACATGTAACAGCCAACCAGGAATGTAAATTTCTGGATCCATAAATGTCAACAATAATGTCAAATGCTCGCTCTGTTCTTTTTAAACCCACAGATCTGGTCCATCAGAAATGTAAGTTTCTAGGCCACATTGGCGACAAGAAATGTATCATAAGAGCCCACGTAACTGGTCCACCAGAAATGTAACTGTCTTTTTTTCTTTGTTGATGTGATCACTGGCCCAAGACAGTATACATGTTGTTAGATGTGTAGTGCGAGCGTATGATGAATTGAGTGTGGGTGCGAATGAAGGCGCGAATGTGTTTAGGCTCGTATAGATGTAGATCCTGCAACCCATACTCTCACATGCAGTAATCAAGGATGCTTTGACACTGCAGGCATGTTTCAAGACATTTATTGACGGGAACACACATAATATCAACAGGAACAGTCAGTGTAACAAGGTCATGCTGACCTGACATCGATAGGTATACATTTGGCATTCAAAAAGGTAAACATCAGAATAGACGTGCATGGTCAATAGCAAAGTTCTTCAATAATGACAGTTCGTAGCGTCGCCCTTGGCGTCTCTGACTAAACGCGTCAGATGCCTTAGTTACTTTGACACACAGGTGCAACTTGGCACTCCCCGCCAATTGCACATATCAGGCTGTAGTATAACAGCCGAAAGCACAGGCCTCGTTCTGACGTCGGCCGTGTACTTCTGTTAAATAGGTTATCATCAACCCTGCAGTAATACTTATTGTAGATAGAAGTTCCGCCAATCTGCGGCTCCCACAATATATCTTCGTCACTGGCTTTCTGGACAATATAAGACTAACAGTCTTGGATGGCTACCTCGAGCACAAATATATAAGTTCTGAAATGGCGGATCAGTGAGCTGCTGTTCACCCTAGGTAATCCTTTACATGTTCTGCCACCGAAAAGCGTAATAATGCATAAAGGTCGGTATTACCTGGAAAATGAATCCTCAGAACTAAACAAGGAATTCTGTCGTCATCCCGACGCACAGAGATTCACTGGGGAAAACTGCCATAGCAGTTACTTCGAAGATTCTCCCCGAAAAACAATGGACTCTTGGTCCCTTCAGAAAAAACAGGACCTTCCGGCTTCCCGGAAGTATATCTCACTCCCGCTTAAAAAAACCTTCCCATAGGCCTACGCCGAACTGTCAACCTCTGACCCTAAAGGTCAAACACAATGAATGAATAAACAAGGGAAGACAACCCCTAATCAACCTGACATCGCAGGTAATGACACAATTATTCTTATGATACAAACATAAGCAAATAACTTGACAGATGACTCCGTCGAAAATGACAGCAACAACGCCACAGTCTACCGATAATTATCTCATCCTCGGGTTGGCACCATGTATTTTACCAGCTTGTCACATTCCTGACCTATTTATCTTTTCTTTGTGGATCGTCAGCGTTTAGCGAAAGCTATGGACTATACCATATTGACTTGTTTACTCAAGACGCAGGCAGTAGACGTATTTCGATAGATATGACTTAAGCTATCTTTAACCCCATTTAGATTGCGCAATTATTTCAGGTTAACGTGGTTGAAGATGGTAGTTTTAAGGTAACATGTGTCTAATTCAGCAGGTATGATTTACACAAATACGGCCAATCCTGGTAATAATCTTGAAGTACTAGGACATGATGAGATATGATATAATCAGTTCCAACAAGATGTCTTGTCGTATAAACAGAGATGAGAAGAAGAAATAACGTGATTGTGGAATTAGGTCAAGGCATATGACATAATGACTTCAGGCATGTCATTTAATAATTAGTTGCAATACTTTATATGGTCATGGAATAATAAACAAGATGATAGGTATGGGAAAATTTTACTTAAATAAGATCCATTACCTTGTAATTGGCTTAAAATTAGAAAATGAATTAAACTATAATTGTGACTGGGTTCCACCCAAATGAACCTCGCGAGTTACGTTTTCTTCTTCTTCTTTGATCTTTAGCCGCCTACCGTCAAAGCAGTCAGTGGCCATTACGCCTGGTGGCGTCTTGTAGGACAACAACAAATTGATTCCACTTTGCTCGGTCGGCGGCCATCCTTTGTACATTGCCCCAACTCTGGTTCATTCTTTGAATCTCAGCCTCCACAGTCCTCCGCCAAGTTGTTTTTGATCGGCCTCTCTTTCGTTTTCCTTCAGGGGTCCATAGCATAGCTGTTCTTGTGATGGCATCGGGGTCTCTTCTGAGGACATGGCCAACCCAGCTCCAGCGTCTGCCAGCTATGATGGTGTGCATGTCCTCTTGCTTGTTCCGAGTAAGCAGATCTTGGTTGGTGATGATATTCGGCCAAAAGATTCGGAGAATTTTTCTTAGGCATGTTGTGTGAAAAGAGGACAATTTCGACATTTCCTTCTCTGTAACTCTCCAGCTCTCCGCGCCATAGAGAAGCACAGAAAGCACACAGCTCTGATATAATCCTAATTTTGTGCTTGTGCTGTACTGAGAGGACTTCCAGATGTTGTTTAGACTAAAAAAGGCTGTTCTTGCATTGTTCATTCTGTTGTTGACGTCTTTGCTTGCTCCGCCGTCTGGTGTTGCTATGCATCCTAGGTATGTGAAGGCATCTGTCTGTTCCAGTTGCCGATTCCTTACTGATATGGGCTCAGGGTTGCTCACATTGAGCGTCATGACCTCTGTCTTCTTTAGGTTGATGTTCAAGCCCACCTGCTGGCTATACTTATTAAGTCTATCCGTTTTTTCCTGGATGTGTTGATGTGAATGTGCTAGCAGTGCAATGTCATCTGCATATTCCGGATCTTCCAATGTAGAAAATGTAGTCCATCTTATTCCTCTTCGATTGCTCTCTGTTATCTGGCGCATCACCCAGTCTATGACTGTTAAAAATAGAGTGGTTGATAAGGAGCATCCATGTCGTACTCCTGTCTTCACTTCAAAGGTTAGGTTGCTCTGCCCAATGCTGCACGTAAAGTTGGCATAAAGGCTTTTTATGATTGACACTATGCAGCTTGGAATTCCATAAGCCCTCAGTATTTTCCATAAACTGTCCCTTATTATACTGTCAAAAGCCTTTTCAAAATCAACGAAATTAATGTACAACTGTCTTTGCCATTCTGAGCACTGCTCTATAATGTTCCTGAGGGTAAATATATGATCTACACATCTTCTGTTCTTTCTAAATCCTGCTTGTTCTTTCCTCAGTTTGTGGTCTACTGCTTTTGAGATTCTCTGTATAATTACCATGCCTAGTATTTTGCTGGGAACTGAGAGAAGAGTGATTCCTCTCCAATTATTGCAGTCTGCAAGATCTCCCTTCTTGGGCAATTTGACAATTATTCCTTTGTTCCACTCTGTTGGTGTTGTCCCTGTTTTCCAGACTTGTGCAAATAGTGGTTCTAATAGTTCTGCTGCTAGCTCTGGGTCTGTCTTAAACAGCTCTGCATTTAAGTTATCATGACCAGGAGCTTTTCCATTCTTTAACCCTTTGATTGCTGTGATGATTTCTTCTTTTCGTGGGATGTCTGTATTAACATCTAGATCATTTTCAGCCTCAGGAACATTCAATTGTGTCTCTGGTTATTCCTTATTCAGAGTTTCTCTGAAATGCTCTGCCCATTTTGTTTTCTGTCCCTCTACTTTTGTGATGAGATTTCCTTGCTTATCTCTTACTAATGTAATATTGTTTGCACCTCGCTTTCCACTGATGATTTTAGTTATTTTGTATACTGTGCTTTGTTCATTTCTCAGTGCTGCCTCTTCTGCCATTCTTGCAAGGTCATCCAGAAATGTCCTTTTGTTAGCACGGGTTTGACGTTTAACTTCCTTGTCCAGCTGACTGTACTGTTCACTATATATTGCCTTTAATCTGGGAGACTTAGCTTCTGTTTTCTTTCTTTTCATTTCCTTTCTCTTCGCTATGGTGTTTAGCGTATCTGGTGTTATCCAGTCTTGGCTCTTTCTTTCCTGGAATCCCAAGCATGACTTGCTGCTTTCCTTGTATATTGTTGAGATGGTGTTGAATCTCTGGTCAACATCATCGGTCTCTGTTCTTTCCTAGCTTTTGATAATCTTCTCTTTACGTCGACCACGAAAGCTTTTCTGGTGAGGGGATCCTTCAGTTTCGTGATGTTGTATCTTTTCTGTTTGACTGCTACTGGTCCAGCAGCTCTGAGTTTCACTTTCAGTCTTGCGACTACTAGGTGATGATCACTTCCCACATCTGCGCCTCTTCTTACTTTCACGTCTTGTAGTGCATGTCTCCATCTGCCATTGATCATTATATGATCTATCTGGTTTCTGTCTCGTCCGTTTGGTGATTACCATGTTAACTTGTGCACTTCCTTGTGTGGAAAAAGTGTTCCTCCAATGACCAGGTGTCGTAAATTTATTTTGAGAGAAAGAGTCTTAGAAATGGTGGTAGTTTACTATCCACTTAGACGACGCAGTTATTGTAATTGCCATTCTAAAATACCCGTGAGACTCCCTAAAATACGGACAGAAAACCCCCTATTTACATATCTGCCAAGAGTAATTTTGAGACAAGGGTTACCTTCGGAAAACTCATTCTTTGATTCGAATTTTCGGCCATTCGTAGACCACTGCTGTAGAACAAGGGAGACAACCCGCGACAATCTAGTTATATATGACCGGCTCGTAATGTCTAAATTTGAATTGTTGTCTTATAGTGTCTAGCTGCTAATTTATTCATTAATTTTACTTTACGCTAGTGTAGCCGGGGCAGGTGTTCCTTAGGACTAGAACGGCACCATATTACATCATGTAACCGGGGCAGGTGTTCCTTAGGACTGGAACGGCACCATATTACATCATGTGGCAGTGCCGGTATATGCAGTATTTTCAGTTTACTTTACAGAGAGCAGATGTTTAACTGGCCTAATCACCAGAGATTTAGATTTCTCTCTTAAATTTGTGTTACCAGGTTCGATTTTCTTCTCTTAGGTGTTGATGTAGCGAATTTAATTGAAATGGATAGATTTCTTATCTAGATCTCAAAACTGTAGTAATTCACCTTTTCAACAGCGTTCGATTTCATGCAAAACTTTTAATATCTTTCAGCATGAAACTTAAAATTTCAACAAAGTCTGGAATTCAGAACATTTTTACAATAATAAGTATAATAAAATTCTATCATCTCATCAGATGCTTTCATCGATGCAAAAATCCCTTTTTGCATCCTTGTCTCGTAGGCCTACTCAATTGTCAAATATGGCGAACCTTCTCATTCCACCGTGTTCCTTCCTTTAAGTTACAGTCTTATTTTAGGTTCGACGACATTTACCCATCTCCTCAGATTTGTCCTTGATTTCTTTATCGTCATAAGCATTCCTTGAGTTAAATGCTTTCCAACACAAGAATATTTTCTACTCTACATGGTTTGAGGTGTAAGACTATTTTTTTGCAAATTGACTCAAATCCTCGAACCTAGTTCTGCTGCGACTAGGGTTGGGAGCTCTATTCAAAATACATATTTAACGATTGTCACTACTTACGCCAGTAAGAAATATATATATATATAACCACTCAATGTCATGAAATACACATTTTATAAGAAATGTTGAAGTTTGATTTTCTCAAACTAAGAAATATGTAGAGCTGGACCAGATACGACCTCTTGAGTCGCGCTCTTTGTTCTACTGCCAAAATGGCGTCTTTGTTCCACTTTCCCCGGGGTAAATCTGAGCTATCCGATTGGTCAGGGGAAATCACCCAATTATTAGAAATGGCGTGTAGAAGCGACTCTACCCTAAATATGTGACACTATTTATTATTTTCTGTTTCTCATAAAATATAAAATTATGGGGTGGTCTGTGCTTCCTCTGTCTTGTAAGAATATAGTCTGTTTCCAAAGGAACAACTATGTACACGGCCACATATAGATCCCGGGGCTCCGCAAATGTATCCCGTAGGGAGACATTTGAGTACTATCAATAACAAAAATCCATCCCCAAAAATTTCTAAGTTCAAAAAAATTTTTCAGAAAAAATTTAAAGTTCAAAAATTTTTCTAAGTCCAAAAATATTTCCAAAAAATTTAATCTAATTCCTATACTGGGGTCCTATGTCTATATGAGGTCGTCTGCTATGTAAAAAAAACTAGTAGTGGACATCAACTTCAAAAAGTGTAACTTATTCATCACATCATAATATTTTTCACCAAATCTACAAATTGGCAACACTGCCCAACAAAATCTGCAAAACACTCATAAGGTCATCACTAAAAACAAATGTGACGAGTGGCAACACTGGGGAATGAACAATAAACTATCTTATTTGCAGAACTTGGCTGGATTATCATAATCTATTACATTTCATTCAAAAATATAGTTGATTACATTCTCTTGGATGTGGTAGGGGTGTTATCTCTTTTCTGTACTGTTATTTGCTCCATATTAAAAGCCTGCAAGTACTAAAAAAAATCTTTTTTTTTTTTTTTGGCGTACTTATTTATTCTATTTCCCAAGTACTCTGCAATATTCCAAGAAATGTCCAAAATCTCTAATTCCTATGGTAATGGCAATCCACTTTCATAGAATAGCCGATGTTTTCATGGGTACTCATCATCTTCTTCTTCTTTTTTTTTTTTTAGTGAATGAGCCACTTGCTCATTATTACATGTAGAAAACATCTCTAGACATAATATGCATATTTATCAGACGATAATACAACCAGCATCATTTTTATAAGTAATCATTTTTCACAATAAAAGCATTAAAACCTCATGGCTTATCCTTATTTATCTATCTGAATGTTTCCTTGTTATAGACATTTTCTAAATGGTAAGTGTATAAATTCGTTCTACGTCCGTCACTGTAGAAAATGTTCTATATTACATTTTTTTTTTTTTTCAAAATATGTGATGTTTGTTTCCAATATCCGTACGTCTGGTGGTGATCCTGTCCATTAGTCAGTTATTTCTAATCATTCCTTCTTTTCTGTCAATACAGTATTTATTTTTTTTGTGTGAACTCTTCCCTAGAAATATTATTTTATATATATATTTATTCTTCAAAGATCTTCTTTGACTTCCCATACATCAATTTTCAAACATCACATTATTCAGCAACCAACAGACGAATGTGTTACTATCATATTATGAAATATAAGGGAAAAGAAAAATATAGTTTCCAAATCATCATGAATTTTCTACATTGGGTTCCGTATTACTTTATTTTCTCTTTTAAGACAACTGCTTATACTCTTGACAATATGTATCCATGTTGTCACTCTCGAGGCATCCTTGTATACAATTTATATTTGTCTCCTTTTTTTTTTTTTTCATAACACCAATGTATCATTTATGGTGTTCCAATATCATTGTATCTATTCTAGTCCTCCTGTTATCTTGAGAATTCATCCTTAGTAACTCCCTATGTACCTTATCTAGCAATACCTTTATGCAAAACACATCAAACAATTATTTATGGAACTATCAACTGAGATGTAAGAACTTTTGACAATATGAGATGAAAAAAAAAAATTTGGGGTCATCACTCAAAAAAAATGTGACATAGAAAGGAAGAAAATAATCAATTGATCGTGAGGAATCTACAATATTCTCGTAAGACAAAGTTCCTGGCACTCTGACTACTATTTATCCATATTATTTCTGGTTATCCTTGCATACAGTGTACCATTTCCATTTTCTTTATAAGTCCAATTCCTCGCTCATGGTGCTCCAATATTTAAAATGTGGATCCTTCCTATTCCTCTTATTCTGTACTGGAAATATTAATTGTCCATGTACTATATTTGCGAATATTTATCATCAATATATCAACTAATCATTTATAGAACTATTAACATAAATGTCTAGACTTTACCAAAACATGAACACAAACATGTCTTTTTACATATGTGCAAAATTTCGACACCAACTCTGCCTTCGCTGGTCGAGGGTTAGTCAGAGTTAAGTGGTGCCTGTAACATCCGCTGACTACAGCCAGATGGGTGACTTATGGTACTTATAATTCAAAAATCTCATCCGTCAGTTATCTTAAGTGTGGGGCGGGGGTCTATTTCATGGTGTCCTTGACCAAGTGTGCTGCATTTCTAATCTAGATATTCTTTTTTTTTTTTTTCCATAGTATCTCCATGGTATATCTGTGACATGTCTGTCCTTGGGATAACATTATTTTTTTTTTTTTAATCCAATATCCTCAGGGTGAGCAAATCTCAGTGTGTCCACTTTCATCAATCATTTATTTATTTTCTCTCCTGTAATTCTGGGTATGTTATGAGTATTTTAAATTGTAAATTTATTCCAACTATCTTACAACATTCTGTAATTCGTGATAAGGAATAGTCATTTGTTATACAACAATGTTCATATTACAAAGGCAATAAGCAAAAATCAAAGAGATATCTTCTCCAAAATGCGGATGCATCTCTATTTCCTTTACCTCTGGGCGTAGCAATTATTCAGTCATTATTTTTTTTTTCCATTATTTAATCTCCATTTTGTGTCCTTAGTACCTGTGGTTCCATGGGATTATCATAATTCATTTGTGTTTCTTGTCTACTGATAATCCTTCAATAATGACTTCAAATATGGTCCTCATATGTGCAACAATCATCTGCTCTGATTTGTTCCATGGTATTCATCAAATATTCTATTATATCCTTGTCTTATCTCGTAACCACGAAAGACTAAGATTATTCCTCCTCCAATGTTAATGTGGGGGATTTTGTGCATAAACATTACAACAAAATCTCAGCTGTGACAACATAAAGTTTCACCTTAATATAAAATGTCATCTTCATCATACATAACCTGTTGCTTCTTCATCTCATGTGTCATTAGTGGTTATCATGCGGTAATGGGGTATTTCATTTGCTAGGTCAGCATGTGCAAATGCTATTTCTTTAACATGGGCAAAGGCATCATCAACAAATAGGTGCAATTTGTTCAATCTGGGGTTAGCATATACTAATGCTCTCAAGGAATTGTTCATTTGCAGAAAATCAGCATGCACAAATGTCATTGGGGTACTTGTGATATCAACAAAATATTGTTGGAGTATCAGGGATCAAGCTGGTGGGGTATGACTGGTAATGGGCATAGGGTGATTTATTTATTTTCTTCTTCAGCTGCCAACTTCAGGGCAGTCAATGTTTTACAATATTGGCTTATCATCATCAAAATGTGTGAGGGTGGCATATACACATAATACATTTTATATAAAAAACATTCTAATTGTTTTTTTTCTTTTATGTCTTTTCTGTTTGTATCACAAGTACTAAAGAATGATAAAAATCAATTCACTAAACACTAGATAGTAAATCCTAACCAATAGGGTTGCAAGTAATAGTTTAGGTTAGAATAGAAGGAATGTTGTAGCATTATCTGTTGTCAATAAGTGGCGAGGAAAGGGTACATCAAGGATCTCCTGATTACAACATGATTGTAATTCCAAGGAATGAATATGATTGGGATTTAAAAAAAATCACAAGTCTAGAATGTCGTCTCAATATAGTGGAAAGGAAAAATAGTAAGTTAAAGATGTAACAGTGGAGTGAAGAAAATCTTACTATAGAGAGTCAAGGTTGGGATATGGAATCTCTTTAGGAGAATGTTTAAAATTCTTGACAGTACTAATATACATCTGGGTCTAAAATAATAATGTACATTTGAAAATAAATAATCCTGTGGAGAAAAATAGCATAACCTACAATACTAGTTTTGGGTATGAATTATGTGCTGTTAAGAGATGTCATAGTAGGAACAGTATGATTGATCAAGGTGGCAGATATCAAGGAGTTTAGCATAATATAGATCAAAGAAATATTAGTATGAGGTAAGAAAAAAAAAACTACTGGTGTAAAGTGTCTGCATGAAAATGCTGGTGAATGGAGCGTGGAATATGATCAGTTACAAAAGTGGAGATGAATGTTACAACAGAATAGCGTGACACATGTGTTATAGGTAAAGTTGTGTAGCATTCTAAATATTAAGAAAATGTATGTAACTAAATAAGGGTGTCTGTAAACTCGTAACACCGTGTGTTATCAATTGTTTTAACATTTTTATTTCACAATTATGCTATCTAAAGAAAATCCTCCGTGTGCTGGTCTTGATTTCTTTCTGGGCATCAGTATTCTAAGGCTGGAAAAAATAACTTTCTCAGTGAGGCTTTGACATCTTAGTCTGTAAGCAAGTCATTTGAACTGTCAACAACTGAAAAATAGAGTACATGGGGAGAGTTAGTACATTGTTAAAAAGGTTTGTTCACATATGCGTTGACCGCGTTCGGATTTGCGAACATATAAAACACCTGGGCGTGTTTTTCAGAACAGCTTCGCTAGTTCCTTCACCATCTCTAACCTTGCAATGTCCCGACTGCTTAGGCGAGCATCATACTGAGTAGCAGTGGTGACGGGTGTGATAGGCGACGACACTGCATTTGCTGATTGTTGGGACACTGAGGACATTGACGAATGCGGTGATGGCTTAACATCATTTGATTGCGGTGATGGTTTTACTGTGGTTAGAGTTTGTATGGCTGGAACATCTGTTGGTTTTGAGGCAGGTATATGTTTCGCCTTGATTTTTCTTCTGACCTGGTTGTGCTGAACGTTAGCACTGGTTACAATGGGCACAGTAATTTGCACACTGTTGTTTTTGACTAGTTGAGATGAGGCTAACACTTCTCGGCTTGGTTTTGGAACATGATTGCGTTTCTTCAGAATCTTTCGTCTGATATAGTTGTGCTGTATACGCGGAATTTTGTTGCTAGGGATTGAGTCATCAGATTCTGTTTTATAGGCGCGTTTGACGCTGGAGCTGACTGGTACAAATAATGTACTATCCGCATCACTGGTTTCAATGGAACTAGCTGTATCAATGTCTGTTTCTTGTTGGTATAATTCTACCATTTTTCTGTCATTATGTTCGTTGGGGTCTGACAAAGCTATGCTGTCTTGTTCTATTTCTTCTCCATAAAGATCGCTGGTATATGGTTCAACAATCTGCTTGGGTATAGTTTCTTCAGGATCTGATTGTTTTGAACGAGCAATCTTGTTCTTGTGGTATAGCAGTGTTTGGTTTTCACTAGTGTTAAAACTAGAACTGCCTGAACTGGGGGTGTGATAGGTATCAGCTGACGATTTATCACTGTGGGAGTAAGTTTGAGTGTGGATATAAGGTGTTTTCGTGTTGTCATCGTGTGACGTCTGTGGCATGATTTCTTCATTTCTAATGCGCAGGTCTCTGTCTTGTAGTCTATTACGTAATTCAAGTGGTGGGATATCTTCTTCGCTTTCGGACGAGTCTCGTTGTTGTCTTGCTCGATGTATTTCATCTGTGGGTGGTCTGGGTATGTGGTCGTCTTGGTAAAATTCAGAGTCTGTCGTCTCTGACTCTGGTATGTCAGACGAATCTGTGCTGGATGGATTATAATTTAGGGTGGCTTTTCTGACTGGTCTTGTATTTGTCGTCAGAGGCGGAATGGGCCGGTGATTATCAATTTTTATTTGTTTTACGTGAGCTTTTGTTTGGTGTTGTTTCTCTTCATTCCAAATAATGAAGTTTACAGGCGTAGTTTGTTTCATGATTTTGTAGCCATCTAACCATCGGTCATCGAATTTTGAACTGCGTACATGTTTCTTGTAGTATACTCTGTCTCCTATTTTGTACGTTGGTAGCTTGGCTGATTTATCATGTTGTTTCTGTTTCTTGTGAAATGCCTTCTGCGTATTTCGTTGTGCAATCTGGTGAGCTTTATACTTTTCTTGAAGGATTATTTCGATGGGGTCTTCTCCCATGTATTTTCTTTGTGGGCGAAGTAGGTTGTCTAACGGAAAGTTTGGTTCTCTTCCGTATAGCATGAGAAAGGGTGACATTCCTGTGGTATCGTTCACGTTTACTCGGATGGCTTCAAGAGCTTGGTTAATGTATAGGTCCCAGTATTGGTGGTTCCCCTTGATATATTTGCTAATAATATCATGTAGGGTGGCGTGCATGCGTTCATTTCTGCCATTTGCATTTGGGCAATAATAAGTGGTTGTAGTATGCTCAATATTCAGCTGGTATAAGGTGGCTTTAAATGGGTTACCTATAAACTGTTTACCGTTGTCTGAAATGATTCGTTTTGGACAGCCATGCCTGGGAATGAATTCTTGTAAAAAAATTTGCGTGATGGACTGCGATGTGGCATCACTGAGTGGGTAACTTTCTGGCCAAACAGAGTATTGGTCAACTATGTGCAGGAGGTATTTGTTGCCTGATTGGGTGAGTGGGTAAGGACCTGATAAGTCAATGCTCACTGTTTGCATGGGGTAATGGGAAGGTTGCATTTCTTGAAGGGGAATTAAATGTGGCTTCATGTTTCTCAATTTACATGTTCTACAGGTGGCTACATATTCTGTAATGTCCTTGTAGAAAGTTTGCCAATAATACCTTTTCTTTATGACATCAATTGTTTTGTCTCTTCCCATGTGCCCGTTGTTATCATGAAACTGTAGCAATACTTCTGGGACTAGATGTGCTGGAATGACTTTTCTTAGTGTCCCTTCTTGTTTCTGATCAATATAGTATAGAATTCCATCCGTTGGGTGTACTGTAAAATCTTTACTTTTTGTTGGGTTTTCTTTCACGTATGTGAGCAGCTTGACAATTTCTGCATCTTTCGCTTGTTCTACTCTCATGTCAAACATCTCTTGGCTTTCTTCTTCTACTTGAGTGGCGGAATCTGAGGTACTTCTTCGACTTGATGAAGTAATTTCATTAATTTCTTTAGCATTATCGTCAATCTCTGAGGATGTGCCATCATTTTTGACTCTATTTGTTTTCACTTCAGTTTCATCATCATATTTAATCCTGGATAAGAGGTCTGCACAGGTGTTCATTTCGCCTGGGATATGTTCGATAGTGGTGTCGTAGGACTGTAAATTCATTGCCCATGTCTGTAACTTCTTTGGCTGTTCTTGTGTTTTGGTGAGCCAGTTAACCAAAGGTTGATGATCAGTTCTTATAATGAGTTTAGTTCCTCTGACGTAAAAGTCAAACTTTTGTACTGCATAGTGAATAGCATATGCTTCTTTCTCAGTGGTGGTCCACCGTTTTTGTGACTTTGACAATGCGTGGGATAGGAATGCAATGGGTTTCTCATTTGGAATGTTTGGTAGGATGGGTGTTTCATCTTCTAGTACAGGTTGGACCAAACAAGCACCAATTGCGTTATCTGAGGCATCGGCGTATAGTATCATGGGCTGAGAAATATCTGGATGTCCAAGCAGTGGGATGGTGGTTAGGGCATTTTTTAGATACTCAAAGGATCTCTGGCAGTCTTCTGTCCATTTGAAGCGTGCATACTTGCGGGTAAGGGCTATCAAAGGCTCTGCTGCTCTGGAGAAATTGATGATGTGGCGCCTATAGTACCCTATTGTACCAATAAATGAGCGTGTTTGTCTCACCGTCTTGGGGCTAGGCATTTCTCTTATGGCTTTGACTTTATCTTCATCAGGTCTGACGCCATGTCTATTGATGACAAAGCCTAAATATTTTGTTTCTGTCTTTAGAAACTCACACTTCGACAGTTTTAACTTTATTTGGTGATGCCTGAGTCTATCAAACACTGTTTCAACCTTGCGGAGGTGGTCTTCCATCGTGCCTGCGGTATGTATCAGGATATCGTCTATGTATGCCAGGGCAAATGAATGTAGACCCTTTAACACTTCATCCATGAGTGACATATATGTTGCTGGAGATCCTTTTAGACCAAATGGCATAACATTCCAAAAAAAGCTTCCCATATGTGAACAGAATGTGGATTTCTGTTTTGCCTCAGGTGTCATGGGGATGCACCAAAAGCCTGACCTTGCATCAAGTGTGGTAAAGTATGTAGACTTTCCTAACGTCGCAAGTAGATCGTCTATCCTGGGGAGGGGGTAGGAAATGACTTTTGTGATTTTGTTAAGGGCACGGTAGTCGCAGCAAAAGCGACTGGAGCCGTCTTTCTTTGTTACGATCACTATGGGTGAGGACCATTGGGAACGGGATCTTTCGATGATTCCTGCCTGTAGCATTTCATTTATAGACCTGTCGTAAATTTATTTTGAGAGAAAAGAGTCGTAGAAATAGTGGTCCGGTTTAGAGTGGAAAATGATGATGGAAAGCTCAGTGATAGAAAATGTAGAGATTTAATAGTTACTTCACAGCGTGCTGGAGGAGAGTAAAGACAGACTTATTTACGACAAATCGTGTCTCTCAATCTTCTCTTTCACTCTCCTGGTCAAACAATTATTTGCCAGTTTTCCAGACTCGCATCTGCGCGCTCACCGATTCGGTGTTTTCAAACACACACACGACGTTGATACAAACTATATTAAACGAATAGGGGAAAAGTTGGGCTTTGGGTATATCCAACACACAGAACTAAATGAGTTTAGGTGATTTTATTCACTTTAAACATCAATTACTAAAAATATCAGATATTACATAAATTATCATAAGTACACAAATGCAAATAACAAGTTTGGGAGGGGTGAAGAAGATTGGTATCGACTAAGCCCTTCCCGCTCATTAGACAAAGACAAACCCAGTCCAGAGATAGATAATATCAGGAACACGGGTACGTTAACCTAACAGTGAAGTTAATTACTCTGAAAGAGGTGTTACCAAGTTAGGTATAGGTGATAGAAAAAAACCTGTTCTTCCCTTTACTAAGCAAATGGAAAGGAGGTGGTTTTAAACAGAGTTAACAAATTATCAACTATCCCACTTAAAGGAACAATGTAGGGTATACAGAAAAGATATATATTACCAGGTAAGCAAGTTAACAAAATGGTCACACAAAAGAATTAATTTCCTGTCATTCATACACGCGCTAGCAAAGGCCTTCACTCATCTTGCTCTCACTTACCGATTGTGAAAAAATCTTGCACTCCATAGAATAACACAACAGCAGTTACACCTCAACTAAATGTATGAGTGTTTGTTCAAGTTCTAGCCCCAGATTATCGGGTAGGCGGTCAGCACATAAAAGGATCCCGTAATCGCTGGAAAATGAATCTGTAGTTGTGTCTCTTTTCTTAATAACAGTTTCTATGGGAGGGCACGGTTCTATGATACCGGGGTGAGGATTGGTGTGGTCTATTTGGACTATGCGCGGATAATAAAAAATTCTTTACGCGTGCTGGTACACTTTATCCGTGAGGTATGGTTTAAGTCCAGTGAGAAAACTAGTCACATCACTGTTCAGGAAATTTATGAATTAACTCTCTGTGTCAGTTAACTAACAAAGCTCGGGCCAGTGTTCCTTCTTCCCGTTTCGACTTAAGTTGTTTGATGGTGCGTTAGATTTGTCTTTGGGGGTGTGCTTTCTTGCTGATATAAGTTAGCTAAGCAGGTTATGCCAAACACTAGAATACGCCCTCAAAGATTAAAAAATTTACACAGTCTCAACATAGTTCTGCGTAGGGGAACTCTACACACTGTTTTATGCTTTGCTCATGTGCATAGATTTAATTCTTTTATTCGCTTTTCTTAATGCTGGGATCGCAAAGGTTACGAGCACTCTGTATGATAGAAAAAAAAAAGACATGTAAATATACCGAAAACTAATAACCTTCTTATCTGCGGCGATGAATTCCCGTAAGCCTATAATACACTCGAGTATCTTAATTATGTATTTAATAAACACTGCGCGAGTTCTTGTGGGTTAAAAAACACCATCTATAAACT
>JAMPIV010021576.1:0-91255 GCA_024509875.1 Oreohelix idahoensis | reverse complement strand
TAGTGGAGAAATTTAATGTTATCTTTTCTAATAAGCGTTTTTCCGGATTTTAAAACCTAACTCTGGGAAGGTTATTGTTTTTATCACTGTCCGTCCGAAAAAGTTAGTGCATGTGGCCTTACACGCGTGATAGTAGTAAGTGTGTATCGCGTTACGCTTGTTGGGGTGGCATTAATAGCGAGACGCGTGTTCAATTTTGCATGCGTTCCTGATTTTCAGCCCTCCCTTCTTTCTATTTGAGTCCATCTGTTCGTTCGTTTTGGTAACGCAGTATAATTAATGTTAGGATTAATTTAGGTCATTACGCAGTGTGCCTCTCAATGTTTTTCTCAGAAATGCAATACCCGTTTTAATGTGTTGTGGAAACGCTTGTATTTATGCAGTGGCTTATATTTAACGTGGAAACGTTACAATTTGCAGACGAAACATAAAACAAAGGGGATTTCGAGTACTGTCATTGTGACAGCACTGTTCTTTACCATTCTTCTTCCTTTCTTTATTATATGTATTTATTAGGCTTTATATTTACTTGATAATTTATATATGTGGATTAGAATATTCCACGACAATAATCACCTTTACCTTTCTTACACCGCTGGCGACCTGTCTCAGGCTTCTCTTATTGATATACGCATACTCCTTCAAATGGTCTAGTAAAGACCATGGTGCCAATGTACCCTACTCGTGGAGCCGACAGTATTGGGTGACATATTGTATTATCTTGCTATCATTGATCAAGTCTATAGAGGTCGGAGTGGCTAAGAGGTATTGAATTGACCCTTAGTTCTAGAGGTACTGGGTTCGGTTCCCAGTTGAGGAATATTATTTATGGACATTTTTTTTCAGAACCTGTGGTTCTAATGATGTCGTACTCAGCCTGGTCTCCTGGCTAGTGAGATCGGATGCCTAGCCTTCTCGGATAAGGGCGAAAAAATAGAAGACCCGTGTGCAAGTTGCGCACGTTAAAAATTCCTCGGCAGTTGGAAATTGTAAAGAGTAGGCCTATCAGGCCGCTGCCCAGGCAAACATTAAAAAATTAGAAACCTTTTCATCACAAAAATATTTATAAAATGGGTGCTTCCTATATACACATTGGGATTCTCGCTGGTGCTACGGAGTTCGTGCACTGTGCTGAGATCCTCCTTGTGTGATCTAAGGGAGAAGATCGGAGCACTGATGGAGTAGCCCGTGTGCAATGAAGATAGTCCTTGAAACAAAATAAAACCAAACCAGATCAAGTCTGTGAATCAGATTTTTAATTTAAAGAACAGATATTATTGAAGCCTGTAATGAACGATCTTAAGTGTGACAATTATAACGTGATTTCTTCTCGGTAACGAGTACTATGCCTCTACTATGTCTGACTCTGGGTCTTTTCTGTGCCATTGTTTAAGGTAATCGGTCTGATAGTCCTTCATTAGTTACTGCCACCTGTCCAGTCTTCTCTTGTTCAGTCAATGCACGAACATTTCAATTGTCAAATCTGGGGATTCTCTTAGACCAGTGCTTCTTAACCAGGGGTGCCAGACCAACCTTCAGGGGCTGCCAGACCTACCTTCAGGGGGTGCCGGACCTACCTTACGGGGATGCCAGACCTACCTTCAAGGGATGCCAGACCTACCTTCACCGGGTGCCAGACCTACCTTCAGGGGGTACCAGACCTACCTTCAGGGGGTACCAGACCTAACTTCAGGGGGTACCAGACCTACCTTCAGGGGGTACCAGACCTACTTTCAAGGGATGCCAGACCTACCTTCAAGGGGTGCCAGACCTACCTTCAGGGGGTGCCAGACCTACCTTCAGGGGGTGCTAGCCATGTGAGATCTTTTATAAGCCAATTTATCATTAACATTATTGTAACGTACGGCTAGGGATTTTGTGATCTGGTGTTGGTGTGGTACCAATAAACGATTACTCAATACTTCAAAACGAAACGGCCAAACGTAACTTGATCAATAGTATTCTTGAACTCCCAAATCGCATGAAACATTTTTAATAATGCCCACTTTAAACTTCAATTCACATAAAATCCTTAATCATCATCATGTCACATAATCCACTTAATTATAATTTAGTCGTCCATCGAACATCTTGGTGCCTCTCTGCACATAAATATTGTATATATATATATATATTCCTTGCTAAGTCCATGGGCAGTTAATTATTCAATAACAATCAATTATACTGATTCCGACACGTCTGCGTTTTATCTATATTTCCTCATTATCCATATACATGTATCCGACACTTTCCTGAAATATTATACCACTGAAAGACGAAGCCTTCATAAGATTCAACACTGCCTACAACACAGCCGGTCCATGCGAACATATTCTATACAATCCTCGAACACGGTTCGTCCAGACGGACATCTTACACACAACGCTCTCGTTGCTACTCCAAACAATTTCACGTTACCCTCACAACAACGCATAAACACATTCGCAGCCTTGCCCTTTTGTGTATCACATATCTGTCAAATAGAAGACACTTTGTTATGCGCAAGAAATATAATATTGATAACATGAATTCAAAACCGAATCTTAGTCACATTTTGTACGCACCAGTCTTTATATATTTTATTATTTGTGCGTTCGATTGATTCACGCACTGACGTGCACAATGCAGTGTGAGTTGCTTTGGACGCACGGGTAACCTAGTTTGGGGATTGTGACGTCATGTTTTGAACGGGGCAGTGCGGACTTTGTTATGTCCGAGATATAGATTATTGGAATTTTCTGGCAGTTTTGTATAAGCCAGTATGTTATATTGATTCAATTGGTATTCTTGACGAAGCCAATGATGGAAGGATCATGTAAGTGTCGCCCCGGTTATATTTGTATATTTATTGCCGTAAACTAAAGTATCAGGCCGCTCCCAGTTGTAGTCTAGCGGGAAGTCATCTTAGCATGTAATTTCCTAGAATGGACAGACGGAGTCGGTGGTCATATTAGATTACCGTAGAGGAATAATACCTACGTGTAAACCAGTTTATTTATTCGTATGCTTCATATTTTATATGCCGTACATTCAACAATGCCAGAAGCGTGGCATAGAATGGGAGAGGTTAGTCAACTGGAATCTCTAACCTGTTCGTATTATCGTGTATGACTTTGTTTGAAACTATATGCTATCTAACGTTATGTTTTGGAGAACGTATGGGATTGTGAAGTATGATATGGAAGATTTTATCCTGGAGTATGAATACGTTACCATGATAGACGTCCTTGAAGGAAGGTCAATGGACTTGAATGAGAAGAATATTATACGGTAACAGTTTTGTGATCCTTAGTCACTTGAGTCAGAGGACTTTATTGGTAGAGAATCTTCAGGAACTTTAAAAGTAATTACCATTATGCTGATGTATGATCTTTGCGCCTGTGACGATGTTAGTCTTGTCCACTCCGTATGTGTCATGTTGAATAAAATCTATGTACAGTCATCACCGACTTATGTACTGCCAGTACTTGCCCAGTTCACCCAGTTCAACACTACTTGTTGAAGTTCGTTTGAAGAATATTGTTGACATTCGTTCATTTTAACCATTCGCGTTTTAAGCTACCTCTTCACCAGTATAAACTGTACTCAACCATAAAACGGAGTCAACAGTAATTGGTGTGCCAGTCTGGTTTTGAAATCAAGAATTTCACAGGAAACGTACCCAATACAATTATCATTAATGGAAGATCTGAACTTTCAAGGCGACAACATCTTGGGATCATCTGAAGATCTGAACTTTCAAGGCGACAACATCTTGGGATCATCTCTTTGTCACTATTACGTGCAAGCTGTGGTCTAATAACTCAGAACGAAGTATTTTATCCTCACACGTACATACACGGAGACGAGGCACATTGGTTTTTTTTTTTCTGCACGCGAGATGAGTATAACGTGTTGTCGTTGTACCCTTTATTACGTTTAGCTGTGCCTTAAATAATTATGTCCATATTTATATTTTCCTTGTTATATGTTATATGTTGTTCATTTGTCGTGGGAGGTAGGGAGGTTGATCTGACGAACGAGATCCATCTCGAAGCCAATTCGGGCTCTTCGTCAGACGTTCTGTAGGGCTCGTCTTGTAAGTTTCAATTGAGCGATAATTCCGGTACAAGGCTAGAAACCTTGCCGAAGTTCCGATCGCTAATTGTCCCTTATAATAGTATCTGTTTAGCTGTTCCGTCAAGTTTTTATTGTTGTTTTCGCAGTTATTTTTATTCGTAATTTAGTTTTATGATGAATTTTGTTTGTATTTTGCGTCCATCTCACCTTTCCTGTCGTTCAGTTTTTTTACAAAACCTATGTTTTTACACTGTGTTGTCTATTGTCTTGTTGATTATTTGATCGCAGTTATCATCGTAACTCTTTACGACATTCTATTTTTAGTTTCACATTTTTATTTTTATTGGATTTCTGCGACTGTTTTCTATCGTCTTTGATTATCGTGTCTTGTCGGTATTGTTTCTATTGTTTGTCACGTTGTTCATTTCATGACATTTGATTACATAAATTTATTGATTAATAACATATTTAATAATTATATGATAACATTATACCGTTCTAAGGACAGGAACGAAGAACACTTGTTATAGTAACAAGGTTAATTAATTTATATTGATTAATTATCATTTTTATAAATCAAGAGTATTGTGACTACTTATAAAGCATAATGTATTCACTAGATTATTTCATTAAGCAAGCAAAAGCTCTTCAGATGGCTCCTGATGAAGCAAAAACATTTGCACTTGCAGAATATAGGAAAGCTCAAGAAATAGAAGCCGAACAGAGAAAGTTAGAAACTTTAAGACTAGAAAAACTTCAATTTGAGGCAGATCAAAAACGGATTGAATGCTGAGGAACATGAAAAGAAGAGGAAATTTATAGCTGAGGAAGAGGAGAAAAAAAATGAGATTAGCCTCTGAATTAGAAGAGAAACGATTTCAGCGAGAGGCAGAACATAAGCAAAAGGAGGCTGAAAAAGAAATGGAAAATAAACAAAAAGAAATGGAAGAGAGGAGATTAATAGCTGAACAAAATGTAAAACGACTTCAGCTTGAGATGGAAGAGAATGAAAAAAAAAACGACAGCATGAACTGAAATTAGCAGAGTCAGAATATGAGAGAATTAGGTTTACTCAGGAAGCTAATTCTCAGAGAACTTTTGAAAGCCAAACTCCATCCAGACATGATTATTTTAAGGAAATTCACCTTAAATTACCAAAATTTAATCCCCCGTCTGATGACGTAATATTCTTCCTAGATAGGTTTGAGGCCACTTGTGGATCTTATAACGTGGATAAAGCGCTATACTGTACATATTTATCCAGATTACTTACAGGGGATGCATTAGCAGTTTATCATACCACCAGCATTGGTGAGAAAAATGACTATAATGCTCTTAGAGCAGCACTTCTGCAAAAATTCCAAATGACAGAAGACGAATATCGTTTAAGATTTCATACATTACTACCTCAATCTAGCAGAAATTTCAATGATTTTCTGTCACAAATACGACTAACACTAGAAAGATGGATTGAATTATCCAAAATTGAAAAGTCATATGAAGGTCTCTTCGATTTACTGATGCGCGATAAGGTACTATCGTCTGTAAATCCTACATTTCTCGCATTTTTGCAAGAACGGAAACCTTTATCAATAAAAGACTTAGAAGAACATGCAAAAAATTTTTGCACTGCTCACCAAACCATGGATCTAAGTAATGCGCAGATTAAGAATGAATTGCCTGTTGCTTTTGCAGCACAACAAAACAATTTTTCACGAAATCGTTCCTTTAGTGCTGACAGGTATGTCAATAAGGGAAATAATTACAATTTTAACAATGATAACTTTTACAAAGGGAAGCAATTTCAACAATCTGCTCCATTTAATGTTTCTTGGAACCAAACTCACAGATCACGAGATTTTGGTAACAATAATTTTAAAAATAATCAAGGACATTATAATAAACAAAACTGGAGATCAAGATCTCAGGGTCCGCAAAACAGACAAGGTTCTTGGAATAAAAATTTTAAAGAACAGCATAACTTTAATTATACAAACTATCGGACTCATCCAAATTTTAACTCTAGTAGAAATGACAATTATGGCAATTTTAATGCAAATAATCAAAATCGATCGCGTCGCAGAGATAGATCGTCAAATAATACGGGTAGACATTCTAATGTCGCTTTAAGTGATACACAGGCTAACATTGAACAGGGTAAAGTAACTGAAACTCACAATGCTATGTCTTGTTCTCTTGATTGTACCCAGGTGAAAGACTGTCCAGAATGCTCGACTCTTTTCCAGCCTAAGGCGATCACGACGCTGCGTTGCGGACATACCTTGCCTAGCCTACCTATAGTCTGCACAGCCACTGCTACGTCAGTACACCAGGGACAGGGCTCTCTTAAGTTTAACAAGGGATTTGTCAACAACATTTCATGCTCTCTCCTATTTGACTCAGGTTGTAGCACTGTGGGCGTCCGGACCTCGCTGATCAACCCAAGTTGTGCCACGGGCCGGGTTGTCAAGTGTGTGACTTTCGGCGGCACCGTCGAAACATTTCCCACTGCTATTATTGATCTTAATACACCTTTCTTTTCAGGAAAGATCCAAGCATGTCTTCTTCCAAATCCAATATGTGATGTAATACTTGGTCGCATACATGGTATTAAAGAGAGTACACCACAGCAAATAGCTGAATGGGAAGAGCGACATATTCAAACTGCAAATGCAGTAGTGACTAGAGCGCAAGCTACTAATATGTCGCATGATACACCTATTGAACCTACAGTTCATACCACTTGTGATGATGATGCTCCTATTTCACGGGAGTTGTTTGCTACATTGCAAAAGAATGATGATTCATTAAAAAAAAATTTTCAGTATGTTAACAAAAAGAATACAAGCAACAAACTTGCAAAATCTAGACATGACTTTATACTTAAAAATGGGATTTTGGTGAGAGTAATACGGGAAAAGGATTCATCCTTATGTTATCAGATCTTAGTCCCATCCTCTATGAGATCTCGTATATTACGACATGCGCATGACTCGCAATGTGCGGGCCATATGGGTTTTTTCGCGTACCAAATCCAGAGTGCTTTCGGCATTCTACTGGCCAGGCGTTCATAGGGACATCACTCTCTATTGTCGGTCCTGTTTGATATGTCAGGAAGTTAAGGTACGGGGTCCATTTCATGCGGCTCCTATTCAAGCTGCGGACATCCCGATTAGACCATTTGATAAAATGGCCATTGACATTATTGGTCCGATGCTTCCATCTGCTAGAGGGCATACGCATATCCTTACGTGCATTGATATGTGCACTCGTTGGCCTGAGGCCATCCCTCTCAAGAACACTTCATCTGCCAGTGTAGCAGAGGCATTGATGTTAATCTTCTCACGCATTGGTTTTCCACGGAAAATCTTGTCGGATCATGGGGTTCAGTTCATTTCTGAATCCATGTCTCAAGTTATGAAGACATTAGGTATAGACAGATCTCTTAGTTCTATTTATCATCCGATGTCAAATGGGTTAATTGAGCGTCTCAATAGGACACTCAAGCAGTTGTTGGGTAAGATGACTCAAGACCATCCCCAAGACTGGGATCGGGTCCTACCCGCTTGTCTCTTTGCGTATCGCGAAGTACAAAATCAAGCAACGGGGTTTTCTCCATTCCAGCTTGTTTTTGGCATGCAACCACGCGGTCCGATGTCGTTAATCCACGACTTATTGGTTGATGAGAATATTGAAGAGGAAACTCAATCCTCTTATGAGTATGTGATCTCTCTGAGAAAGAGAATCATAGATGCTTGTAGACTAGCTACTGCATCATCTGAACAAGCCAAAGAAAAAGCTCGTCTATTTGCAAACAAGTATAGACGTCTTCGCCAGCTCATACCTGGTGATGAAGCTTTTGTCTTACTACCTGCGCATAACAATCGTCTTTTAATTACCTGGAGAGGTCCTTTCAGGATCATCTCAAGAATATCCGATGTCGACTACATCGTTGATGTTAATGGTAAACATAAAACCTTCCACATTAACATGTTGAAGGAGTATTACTCACGTCCTGATTATCTACAGTCAGTGTTTCAGGCAACTGACGATCCTACACCTCCTATTCAACACTATTCTAGTTTGTCAGTCATCCAAGAAGAAGAATCTTCTTTCGATGATGTACAACTACCAATACCAGTTGTACCACTCCATTCCACTGAGAAATGGAATGATGTTACAATCTCATCTACTCTTTCGGCTGATCAACGTCAGCAAGTCTCTAATATTCTACACTCGTATGAGGATGTCCTCACTGACATCCCAGGTCATACGTCAGTCATCCAACATGACATTATTCTGACTGACGATACGCCTATTCGAGTTCGCCCATATCCTATTCCTTTACACTTTCGTGATAAGGTTGATAAGGAATTGGATGAGATGCTCCAATTAAATATAATTGAACCATCTTCATCACCATATTCTTCTTCCATGGTAATCATTAGGAAGAAAGACAACAATATACGTCTTTGCGTAGATTACAGGAAATTAAACAAAGTTACAAAATTCGATGCGGAACCATTACCTCTTTTAGATGACTTATTGGAGAGATTATCTCATGCTACATTCTTTTCGAAATTTGACCTGTCAAAGGGATATGGGCAAGTGGCACTCACTCCTAAAGCAAAGCCATTCACCGCTTTCTCGACACCACGGGGTCTTTTTCAATGGAATTTTATGCCATTCGGGTTAATGAATGCGCCAGCTACCTTTGTACGCATGATGCGCCGCATATTGTCTCATCGTCCCGATGTCATTACTTATATAGATGACATCTGTCTTTTCAGTGACTCTTGGGATGAACATATTCAGGGTTTAAAATCTTTACTTTCTACCTTACGGGATTATAACTTAACAGCGAAACCTTCAAAGGCTTTTGTCGGTTTTCATGACATCTCATTTCTGGGTCACCGCATAGGTCATGGTTTCATGTATACAGAAGACAGTAACGTCTCTAAAATTTTAAACATCTCAGCACCTAAGACAAAAAAAAAACAAGTTAGGTCGCTTTTAGGACTAATACAGTTCTATTCAAAATTCATCCCTCATTTGTCTACTATAACTGCACCTTTTTTCGTCTCTACTGAAGAAAGGCACATCTAATGTAATAAAGTGGTCGCAGGATCACCAAACGGCGTTAGACTATATAAAACAATTTTTTTCAAATGCACCTTTTTTTGAGGTTGCCTGACAAAAATCTCACCTTCATTCTCCGCAGTGATGCAAGTTCTTACGCTATTGCTGCAGTTTTGATGCAGGAATATAACGGCACCTTATTTCCGGTTATGTACGTATCCAGAAAGCTCACGCCGAGCGAGACGAAATATTCCGTTCTGGATAAAGAGCTCCTTGCTCTTGTCTGGGCAATCACAAAACTGGAACGTTATCTCCTCAGATCACACTTTGTGGTGGAGTCTGACCAGAAAGCTCTTACCGCACTGAATACAGGGAACGTTAAGTCATCAAAGTCAGCGCGTTACGCTATAGCACTTCAACCGTTCCATTTTGAGATACGAGCTATTCCTGGAGTGCAGAATGTGTTCGCAGACTGTCTATCAAGATGCCCAAGTGAACGTGTCGAAACTAAACCACTTCCAGATGTTGGAACATCCTCACCGATAACATGAATAACTTTGTACATTGTTATTGATACTATATTAACGTTTTATTAGAACGAGAACATTGGTACTACAGTAACTTTTTATTAATATGGCAACATTGTTAAGAGCGACAAATATACATTTGTTATTCCTATGGAACATATTACACTACATAACGTGTTAGAGAATATATTATATCGTGTATGGAACATTGAGAACATTATCTCGTCGATTACTAACTAGTTGTAACGGAACAGTGACATATTGATAGGGATATTGAAATTACTTAGAATATATTGTTAACTAGTTATTTGTTAGTAATTAAGGAATATATAAATTAGATTAATTCAATTTAATCTATTTAATTGATTATGGATCACACACATACTAACTTTCTTTAGTTGTCAGGTAATACCTACATTCACGGGTCTTAGTTATGATATCTCACTGTTAGATCACTAGTCAACCGTACTAGTGTTAGAAAACATTAAGTGTGTTGATTCTTAAAGTGTTTAATTTTGCATTGCTTCATTTTTGCACATTGTATTTTCAATTTTTCTGTTTCATTGATTCTCTTGTCATTGATCATCATCAGTGTTGCTGTTCATTTTCATTTTTGAAATCATATGTTTCAAATTTTGTTGAAAACTTAGTTGAATTTTATTATCATCTTTTTTTTTATGGTTTTTTTTTCATTTTTCATTTTCAAACTTGTTTTACCACATCGTTCCAAAGTAGGTCGTTTGTGGATGTGTGCTTTAATGCATACTATCATTTAGTTATATTGATTTCGTTTAATATTCTTTTCTTAATATGATATAACTTTATGCATTTCATATCTTGTGGTAGTTTTGACTCACCTCTCTCGGGTATTAAGTTCAAAAAAATTAATAGAATTAATTTTTTTTAAGGGGAGGTGATAAGGGAGCTGTTACGTACATTTATTACCTAAGGGGGTAGTCTTCGGTCCTGCCAAATGTACGCACCAGTCTTTATATATTTTATTATTTGTGCGTTCGATTGATTCACGCACTGACGTGCACAATGCAGTGTGAGTTGCTTTGGACGCACGGGTAACCTAGTTTGGGGATTGTGACGTCATGTTTTGAACGGGGCAGTGCGGACTTTGTTATGTCCGAGATATAGATTATTGGAATTTTCTGGCAGTTTTGTATAAGCCAGTATGTTATATTTGATTCAATTGGTATTCTTGACGAAGCCAATGATGGAAGGATCATGTAAGTGTCGCCCCGGTTATATTTGTATATTTTATTGCCGTAAACTAAAGTATCAGGCCGCTCCCAGTTGTAGTCTAGCGGGAAGTCATCTTAGCATGTAATTTCCTAGAATGGACAGACGGAGTCGGTGGTCATATTAGATTACCGTAGAGGAATAATACCTACGTGTAAACCAGTTTATTTATTCGTATGCTTCATATTTTATATGCCGTACATTCAACAATGCCAGAAGCGTGGCATAGAATGGGAGAGGTTAGTCAACTGGAATCTCTAACCTGTTCGTATTATCGTGTATGACTTTGTTTGAAACTATATGCTATCTAACGTTATGTTTTGGAGAACGTATGGGATTGTGAAGTATGATATGGAAGATTTTATCCTGGAGTATGAATACGTTACCATGATAGACGTCCTTGAAGGAAGGTCAATGGACTTGAATGAGAAGAATATTATACGGTAACAGTTTTGTGATCCTTAGTCACTTGAGTCAGAGGACTTTATTGGTAGAGAATCTTCAGGAACTTTAAAAGTAATTACCATTATGCTGATGTATGATCTTTGCGCCTGTGACGATGTTAGTCTTGTCCACTCCGTATGTGTCATGTTGAATAAAATCTATGTACAGTCATCACCGACTTATGTACTGCCAGTACTTGCCCAGTTCACCCAGTTCAACACTACTTGTTGAAGTTCGTTTGAAGAATATTGTTGACATTCGTTCATTTTAACCATTCGCGTTTTAAGCTACCTCTTCACCAGTATAAACTGTACTCAACCATAAAACGGAGTCAACTTGTTTAGATGACCTATCCATTTTGTTTGTCGATATTTTTGTGGGTTTCAAATTTCTACAGGGATGGGATTATTGGTTTTACATCCAACCTCCTTGGTCGAATTTTACGACGACGCATGGTAGGTTACAGTGTTATTGTTGTTCGTCCATCACGGGTGATGAAGACCACTCTGTTCATCCAATTATTAGGAATATGTTAGATTACTCTATGGGTACGAATGTGACTGATGAGCCCGATGCGGGCCTTGAAAGATCTCGGACAGTGTGGGTAGGGAATGTTTGCTTCATGTGAAGGTTTTATTTCACAGTCTTTTCTAGCTTGTCTCCGCTGTTCCGCTGCTGCTCTTCTGGATGATTCGCATGCCGCTGCACCTTTACGAAGAGATGTGCGCCAAGCAGTTCGGTCTTGCGCAGCAGCTTCCCATGTGTCTGGGTTTATGTCAAAGGTTTTCAATGACGTCTTTAACGTGTCTTTGAAGCGCTTCTTTTGGCCACCATGGGAGCGTTTACCCTTCTGCATCTCACCATAAAAGAGTATCTTTGGCAGTCGATGGTCTGGCATGCGGACTACATGACCTGCCCAGCGAATCTGTGACTGCATCAGAATAGTATCAATACTAGGGATACCAGCTCTGTCAAGAACGGCGTTATCCGGGATCTTGTCTTGCCATTTGATGTTCATTATCTTCCTGAGACAGACTGTATGGAAGTGGTTTAGCTTCTTTACGTGGCGCCTGTATACAGTCCATGTTTCACATGCATATAGCAGCACTGGAAGCACCGCAGCTCTGTACACCTTCAGCTTTGTCTGTAGACTAATGCCACTTCGATGCCAAACGTTGGTGTATAGTCTGCCAAATGTGCTGCTGGCTTTGGAGATCCTGGTGTTCAACTCATCATCAATGACAATGTTCTGGGATAGTGTCGAAGATTTTCGATAGGGGAATTAAGACTTGTTTTGGTCCCTTCTGAATAGATTAGAATGAGTGATAGCCACAGTGAGAGATAATAATAGCAATAGAGTTCCACGAGTGAGATGGTAGACTGTGATAGAGGCTGTCTCTGAAATCGAGAAATCTTCTCTCTTTCACCTATCTTCTACGACAGATTTAGAGGAGTCAGACAGTCTAAACACACACACACACACACACACACACACACACACACACACACACATATATATATATATATATATATATATATATATATATTACATATACAGTTCTATCCACTCACGTGCACGCACATACAAGACGACAGTTAGACGTACAGGCGTGGGAAAACTATAACGAATGATTATATAGATATTCTAGAACGAGCTGACCAACACGCTGGAATAATTTAAGAGAAGTTTTAATTATCAGAATAAACTTCTATCACAACATAAAATATTACATCAAGCATATAGAAATAGTCATAAAAATTAATGAATTGCTACAAGAAATGATAGACCCACAGTTATGATCTTCCCTCGATGTTTAGCCCACGGTCCCGTTAGGAGAAAGATGATAGCCCAAAGAGTCACAGATGCATATGATTTGGGTCTAATATTTTCCCTTTTTTGTAGGTATGAACTGACTTTGATAGCAGTATCTATTCTAAGGGAAAATATTGTTAGCAACAAACTTGCATAAAGATAGTTAAGATAACAAAATGGGTGCCAAATTACAACAATAAAGAAACACTCAGATCTGCATTCACTCTATTTACTCAGCCGTGGCCACGTGCTCTTTTCCATACTTACAGCTTTGTTAACAGCATCTGGAAACATAATTTTTAGGACATTCACATACAGAATCGTCAATGGCAGTCTTTGACCAAGAAATCCCCAGTTCCAAAAAGACGGGTTGAATTCTCTGCTTCAGGGAACGATTCCTTGGGTGTTCTTATTTTTCCGATGTCTGTTTAGGTCACATTAAAATTGTCCAGGCACGAACATTAGCAACGAGCACAGTGTCAATAGCTTAGGTTTCTAGAAATGAGGAATGTCAGATTGGTGTCTACTTCAGGAAAGGACTATATTTGGTCACCACACCACTAGTCAAAACTCCGTCGGAATGTTACTGACTTTAATATGTTACTTGCCGCACAGGCTAAAATTGTACTGGAGGTTTTTCTCTGGAAGAATCACTCAGGCTCGATGGGCCCGTACTTCTTTAAAAATCTTAAAGTTCTTGTAAAGGTTAAAGACCAAGACTTCAAGGGAAGAATGTTTTTTCTCTTCACATATATTTACTCTGTACTTAACGCTGGCAAAGTTTGGGTTAACCCCAGTATTCACTGAATAAAGGAAAACACATATAAAATAATTATACATACTAGGTACTCGTGATAACTTACATTCAAACTGCAAGCGGAAAGCTAGACTTATCGTTTAAAACTTCCCGTGAAATAAGTTATATTCATAAAATCGTCAATCATCATGAATTATAAATACATACATATTCCGTCAACACTCATGAGGCATCTAGCATTTATAAGTTAGTTTTAAAATATTCTCGACTGAGTATTTAGCAGTTAAATTAAATTTATTTTAGCTACATGATTTATAAGCTAGAAATATAATTTATTCTGCTTTCCACTGAAACACGTCACTAGAAAATAATACAGACTATATTTTAATTCTCTCTGCACAAAAGAACTAGTGAAAAATAGGCGATTTAACAATTAATCCCTCACAAAGTATTAGATACTTAATATAATATTTACCTCAACACAGAACTACGGTATCACAATGAAACTAAGAGTTTCACTTATAAGTTTAAGTATCTAGAACGGAGTGACCACGTCTACTGCAAATGGAGAATGAGTGAAAATCTAGTTTCAAACTCTGGTTAATATCTTAAACCAGACAAAGGATCCCACTATTCCAAAACCCCGATCTCTCCCCTTTCCCAACACCTACGTACCTTAGACGCTGGTTCATAACTGCCAAAACGTGCGTGTTTGCACCTTACGCCAAAAACTGGCCGAGGAGCGTGAGTGTCATAGAAAAACCCAAACTATATGTCTCCTCATCATGTCTGACAGAGTGAATTCTCACACGTTTATGTCGAGAATCTAGCCCAAGAGCGCTGTGTCATGAGAGAAGTATAGACACCTGTCTGCTTTCTGTGTCTGAGATAGATGAATATTCACAGTTTTACGTCTACAACGCAATAACCTCCAGAGCCTGACATCTACGTAATAACATCACTAGTGCGTATCAGTATGAGAAAGAAAAACGGAAAAGTGAGAATGGGAAAGAAAATCTTTTTCGCAAACGAACGAATGCGAAAAATACAGGAAAAAGGTAAAGAGTGATAATAAAATAGAGGAAACGGGTAGAAAAAGAAGAGGATATAGAAAATTTATTGATCATAAAACTCTCTTTGACAGATAGTGTGCTACCAAGGTATGTGAATCTGTTCACAACATTCAGTTTCTCACCATTAACCTTGATGATTGGCTCAGTATAAACTGTGCCAGGAGCTGGTTGGTACATGATTTCTGTTTTCTCCGTGTTGATGGTAAGCCCAAAGTTGGCGCAGGCTTCGGAGAATCTATCCACACTATGCTGCAGATCAGCCTCTGAGCCAGCATTGAGGGCACAATCATCAGCAAACAGAAGATCTCTGATGGTGTGTGATTTGACCTTGGTTTTTGCTTGAAGCCTCCTAAGGTTAAACAATTTTCCATCAATACGATATCTAATGTCGATTCCTGTGTCCCCGTCTCTAAAAGCATCAGTCAGCATAGCAGAAAACATGATACTGAACAGAGTCGGTGCAAGTACGCACCCTTGTTTAACTCCATTTGAGACGGGTAAAGGCTCTGATAGCTCACCGTTTTCCTGAACTCTAGCCTGCATTCCATCATGCAGTTGCTGCACTATTGTGATAAATTTCTTTGGGCAGCCGTATTTTGCCATGATCTTCCATAGACCCTCTCTACTGACCGTGTCGAACGCCTTTGTCAAGTCGATGAAAGCTGTGTTCAGGTCACAGTGCTGTTCTTGGCATTTTTCTTGTAGCTGTCTTGCAGCGAACACCATATCTGTGGTTCTACGTTCTTTCCGAAATTCACACTGACTTTCAGGTAAAAGACCTTTGTCAAGATGAGCCGTAAGGCGATTCAAAAAGATTCTGGCGAATATCTTCCCAGCGATTGATAAAAGAGAGATGCCTCGATGATTGTTAAAGTCTTGGCGATTACCTTTACGTTTATATAGCTGTATAATTGACGCATCTTTGAGATCGTGTGGGATCGTTTCACTCTGCCACATTTGCTGGAAGATCATGTTAAGTTTCTCTATCAGAACTGCGCCGCCATCTTTATAAACCTCAACAGGAATTGAATCGGAGCCGGGGGCCTTTCCACTAGACAGTTGACGAATCGCTTTTTTAGTTTTTTCCAGACTTGGTACATCATCTAATGCTTCATTTATAGGAATTTGGATCAGGCGGATGATGGCTTATTCGTTAATAGATGATGGCTGGTTCAGAATATTATTAAAGTGTTCGACCTAGCGTTGGAGAATTTTTTTCCTTGTCTGTAATTAGTGTTTTTCCATCTGCATTAAGGAGGGGAAATGATCCTGATGATGTTGGACCATAGACCACTTTGAGTGCATGGTAAAAATTTTTCAAGTCATGGCTGTCAGCAAAGCCTTGGAGCTCATCTGCTTTATTACTCAGCCATGAATCCCGCATCTGGCGTAGTTTATGTTGGACTTCTTCTTCCTCGTTCGTCCTGAAAATGACGGTGGTTGCGTTGTGTCTGTTTACGCCTAAGCTGTGATATCTGCACCTTTCGGTCGACACATCCGACTTCTGCACGGCATTTTTTAGGACCGGGTTTGCCTTCCCATTGCGATCCACACTCGCTCAGCTAGACTGCACTGCTGCAGACTGTTTCCAGGACCACCACGTGGAGGTGGAGTGCGGTCTTGACCAGCTCTGGTTCGCTGGTCCTGACGCAGGCAGTCAAGCTATGAGTCGCCGACTGCGGTCTTTATTGCTGCGTCTTTGGGTCCCGTTTATGTTGGACGATTCTACGCATGTTGTTGAAAGCGTCTTTCTTGGATGTAGATTTTGGATCATTTAAATATGCTTTATGGAGATGGTGTTTCTCAGCCAACATCTGCTTTATATCATCTGAGTTCTCATCAAACCAGTCATTTTGTTTCTTGATGGAAGGACCCAGGACCTCTGTAGCAGTGTTATAGATCTGCTCACTTAGGGCGGCCCAATTTGTTTCCACACTTTGGCCGTCTAGCGAGATAGATTTTAGACGGTCTTCTAAGGTGTCAGTAAATGACTGTTTGATTTTTATCTTCTTTAGTTTGGTGACATCCAGCCTCTTTTGAGTTTTCTTCCCTTGAGGGCGCCTAGCAGGTTGGATACAAATTTTAAGTTTAGATACAATGAGGTGATGATCAGTCCAGCATTCGGCACCACACATGGACTTGGTCACCCGGACATCTTGCCTGTCCTTCTTCCTAACAATTACATAGTCAATTAAGTGCCAATGCTTTGAGCGAGGGTGCATCCAGGAGGTCCTGTTGCGGATAGGAAGTCGAAAAATGGTGTTGGTGACAAGGAGGTCATGTTCTGCGCAAGTCTGGAGGAGAAGAAGTCCATTGCTGTTACAGCGACTCACGCCGTACTTTCCAATAGTGCCATTCCAGGAGATGTTATCTGAGCCTACTCTTGCATTAAAGTCACCAAGAATGATGAGCTTATCTGCTTTAGGAACTGATGCAATGACTGCATGTAGTTCTTCGTAAAACTTATCCTGACGTCATCATGGTTTGTAATAGTTGGTGTTATTATTCATTGCTTCGCTATCAGGCCTCGGTTACACATAGTTCCAATTGCTATATTCAATATAATGACACCGCACTACACAAAAGCCTTACAGTTAGAAAGTACTGAGATCAGTTCAACAAACTTCCACTATACAAACACTTTAAACTGTATGAAACAACTTCTGCTACTGCAATACTAATATATATATATATATATATATATATATATATATATATATATATATATATATATATATATATATATATATATACTGAAGCACATTAAAAACGCACCACCTGTATAATCCAAGTACAGAGTGTGAAATGTAAATATAAGTGTGTACAAGTTTACATATTTGGAATCTTTATTCATTTTCCTATGAATCCATGCTGGTCATTAATTTGTACATTTGATTGTTATGAAATTCATTGCATTATGTGCAGGCAAGGGAGAAAACCAAAAATACAAAAAAATGCACGTGCGTTATCCTGCTGGAGAAGCTGCAAGTCTGGATAAATTGTGAACGCAGGAGCAACCAGTGCATCTAGAACCTCATCTCGATATGTCACAGCATTAACATTTCCACGGAAGACGTGAAGAGGCAAGCGATAGTGAAAACTGAATCCTCCCCAAATGTGAATACTGCTACCTCGAAATCGGTTGACACAGCAATCTGCAAAGCGCTCTTCACACCGTCGCTAAATCCGCATACGTCCATCTGCAAAGGATATGTTGAATCTGTTCTCTTCTGTGAATAGGACAGCATTCCACTGCAGTCTAGTCCATCTGATATGTTGCTCTGCCCATTGCAGGCGCTGCTGACGATGTCTGTGAGTCAAGTTTGGCCCAACATAAGGTCGTCTTGCAGTAAGGCCTGTATCTCTGAGTCGTCGTGTGACTGTCATTCGAGAGACTTGCCCATGTCTACCCACTATTGCTCTTGCTGTTTGACTTGCCGGGAGAGTCAATTCCTTAGGTGACTCGGCACAATATGACGATCTTGCGCAGGGGTAGTAACTCGTGTTTGGCCACTCCGAAGTCTATCCCGAGCACTGCCAGCGGTTCCGTAACGTTCGTTGAGACGTACAATAGTGCTGTGGTGGCAATTCATCCTTCTGGCAATGGCCCGCGAGCTCATTCCGGTCTCCAACATACCAATGGCTCGTTGGCGGTCGTTTTCAGATAGTCGTGGCATTTAAAGCACATGTACTGGGTGTTTTGTCTCAACGGCCTTTTTATACCGAGTATACTGCCACAACGCGTACACATTTTCAGGGTCATAGCTGTTGAGAATCGTGTTGCACGTGTAACTTTCATCGTTTTCATGTAGTCTGTACACACACTCATGGGTTGAATCTTGCACTTTCCATTCCAGCAGCCATTCGCTCTCTACCTCATGGCAAACACGGGGAAAATCCATTCCCACACTTTTTTTTGCCAGCTTCTCGGCATCGGTATATATAATAGTGGTGCGTTTTTAATGTGCTTCAGTATATATATATATATATATATATATATATATATATATATATATATATATATATATATATATATATATATATATATCGCATGTATTGAATTATTATTGATCAGATGGTTGTATCATATGAGGTTGTGTATTTTAGTGATGATTGATGATATACCTCAATTGAAGCATTAAGTATTGTTAACGGAATGACATTACATATATGGTTTTATTTTTGTGACTTACCATACTGGAACTCATAGTTTGTAAATGTATATGTAAGGGAGCAGGTATAGCATACTACATTATAGTTAGGAACTAGATAGTTGTTGATACAACGCAAATGTCTCCCTACGGGATACATTTGTGTGGCCCCGGGTTTTATATTGCCGTGGGGTTTGCCCAAGCATTATTCATGCTATTGGTAAGGTGAGATAAACGGTTAGAACAGCTCACGGGGGAAAAAATAATGTATGAAAATAACGGACAACAGTTCAGTAAATCGGTTCACGTTAACTAAAAGTGAGTAATTATCTTGAGGTGTAAATAGAAAGCTCGACCAATAAATTTAAGTAAAAAACATGTGGGTCAGAATCAGAAGTGGCGAGAAAAACACACCACGAGAAATGGCCAGAGGTCATTACAGGCAGTCCTGAGTTTGTGCTTGAGGAGGAAAGGTGTGATCGCTGTGCAGACAAGATGTACCTTCTGTGGTTTTACAGACAGGGATAAGGTGTATAGATATATTCAGAAGTTCCGCCATCACTAGCCAGTGTTATTTGATTAAGAAGTTAGTTATAGATTCAGTGAGTTACAGAGAGTATATTTCATAAGGAACTCAGCCTATGCCGGTCCCAAGCCCGGATGAAAAAGGAGGAGGGCGGCCTGCATGGAGGCCGTAAAGAGGCAGCCCCTCCACCATGCAAAGGCACAACAGGTCAATCACCTGTTTGCTTTAAACTATGATTACAAGCAATATAAGAGAGAAAACCGAACTGATACTAAAGGAGACGAACTGGAACGGACTACGACTAATGGAACTTGGAACACAAGAAGTATAAATGAGAAAGAAGAGGAGCTGGTGGAAGAGATGAGGAAAGCAAAATTAGAAATCCTGGCTATTATGGAAACAAAGAAAAAAGGACAAGCAGTCATGGATCTCGATGGCAACACGCAGCTATAAAGTGGTGTACCCACATCTGAAAGAGTTAAAAGGGGCGTTGGTTGCATTGTGGCCAAAAACCAGAAAGATAGTATCAAGGGTTGGAACTTTGTCTCGGAGCGCATTATGGTTGTAAAACTAAAAAAAGGAGAAACCATAGTCAACCTGGTCATAGTGTATGGGCCAAATGAAGATGAGAGAGCAGAGGTCAAGGAGGAATTCTTCGAGCTGCTTCAAATGACAGTAGATGACTGCCTAGATGATGAAGTTATCATGCTCGGAGATTTTAATGCCAGAGTTGGAAATGACCATGCTAGATGGGGTGGAGTTATCGGAAGATATGGAGAAGATACTCTCAATAACAATGGAAAGCGACTCCTAGATTCTGCAGTGAGCAGAATCTGATCATCACAAACACAAAGCTCCCCCATAAGCGCATACATGGATACACTAGATGTGAACCAACCAAGAATGAGAAGTCAGTGATCGACTATGCCATTGTTCGGAGAAGCTCATTCAAATATGTCCGGGATTCTAGAGTCTGGAGGGGGCCAGAGATTGGAAGTGATCACTACCTGCTAACAATCAAAAAAACAACTGAAAGAGTTGCTCAGCCTAAGAACTGCCCAACATCACGCAAGAAACCAAGTAAACGAGCAGGAGAAATGAGCATTAGGACCTACAAGCTGAAAGAGCCAGAAATTAAGACCAGATATCAGGGGCTTATTGCTGCAGTGGTGAGCAACACAGAAGAACGAACTGATGACTTGGAAACCCTCTGGAATAAATTCAAGGATATCATAAAGACAGCTGCTGCAGAAGCATGTGGTGAAGTGTCACGAAGTGGTTTTACGTTTATAGAGTGTGCCTGAATGAAAGCAAGACCCTAGTATGAGAAAGTCTGAGAAAATATAATTTAGATGGAAAATGACATGCCTGTGGACAGACGCGACTATTGGCTCAAGGGATAGAACCAGGATTTGAATCTCCCCTTGCCGCTTCGTGACTTTAGACTGGCTATAGTCTCGCCCTCCTCTGACTGCCTTGACACACAAGGAGATAAGGTGTATAAATACGACCACAGACGCCACTATACAGACAACATAGAGTAAGTATAGTAAAGAGTAGAGCTGATCCAGTGTACAGTAAATAAATATATTTATTTACAAAATCAAGCATAAAAATGGTCATCATACATAAACCACAAAAATAGCGTGCCCTGTTGCACGCCCTGGAAAAATCAAAGTAACAATTAGATTGAGAGACAAAAAAACCCCACTCGCATTCACTCTTCCTGTCACCCTGCTGAGGAACAATAAAAATTGTTAGTGATTACAACAACTCTAATATGGTGGGGCTGTCAACTCTAGCCTCCACTCTCTAACACTAATAAATTTCTACTGTCTCAGTCCTGGTGATTTTTCCTCAACGAATGGCTACACAGCTTTCTACTTGTTAGGCGATATGCGCCGATAACTACACCACAAGAATTGCTAACATAATAGACTTGGTTTTTTTTCCGAACGCAGACGCAGTGTCTATCCGTCAAATGGATACTGAACAGACCCTACTGGTCCTGTCTATTTTCTCCCTCCGTCTCTCTCGTGGTCTCAGTGTCTCTCTATCTCTCTCTTTCTCGGTCTCAGTGTCTCTCTAACACTCGAGGACTGATGATGCGGCGTCTCCGTTACTCTCTTCTCTCGTTCCTATCAGGACCTAGGTATGGTAACCCTGTCTCCTGTTCCTGAATTTGGTGATGACGATGCTGTTCAAGTATCAAGCCTGAGGTGCTTGATAAACTGTCGACAAAACTTCTCTGCTGCTGAATAGCTTCCCTCTTTTAACCCGCTCCGGAGTTAGAGGAAAAAACACAGCCTTGATTTCCGGCTGTACGCAATTGAAACCAGTCTCACGGCCACCTGCCGTTGCTAGAGACTATAATAGCGATGCTCTCGGGCAGTGTGATAAATAAACCACGGTCCAGCTGAAGCATAGGGGCTTCACTGCCAGAGACCATAGGTCTGACCCTTAAGATAGGTCCTGTTGCTGTGGGTAATTTTGCACATGGGCAAATTTACGCTCCCCCACTATTCTTGCCGGGACTCGCAAATTATCGCGGTTTTTCCCCGCAAAAATGGAGACGATAAAATACGTAGTCGTCCGGCCAGGCAATTATTTCTTCAGAGACAATTGCCCGCAGTTTCACTGCCTATTTATACACACCGGGGCCACTCCTACGCATCGTCGCGAAACCCGCGTGGCTTAAAATTGCGTCACGTTACCTGACGGCCGCGTGCTTCCGGTCTCGTCATATCGCGTGCCGGAAATGGCGATTGTTTCGTAAACAATGAAATCTACGGGAATCTCGAAAAATCATAAGAAAGTAAAACTGGCCGAGTGAAAAATAAATCTACCGTCGTAAAACGACCCCATTTAATCCCTACCGAAAATTACCAAACACGATATATATTCAAATGAGAATAAATAAAATGGCGGAAATACAAAATAGAACCACAGAATCGGGCCGGAAATACAAAATAGACGACAGAATCGGGCCGGATGAAAGACAGAATTTCAGTGCGGCATCACATGAAGTCCGACTTGGGAACAAGAGAAAGAGGACACCTTGGTGGACAGAGGAAGTCAAAGAGAAAATAAGAGAGAAGAAAATGGCATGGAAACAATACTTAGGAGCTAGAAACACAACAGGACAGATGGAAAAATATAGAGAATATGTGACACTCAGAACAGAAGCAAAGAACAAAGTGCTAGCAGCAAAACAGAAGTCCTGGGAAGAATTTGGAGAAAAGCTAGAAAAAGATGCACAAGAAAACAGAAATTGTTCTATAAGACCCTTAAGAACATGAGAAAGGAAAAACAATGCCCTCTCAAATTTATAAAGGACAAGCAAGGCAAATTGCTTACTGCCCCGAAGGAAGTAATGGAAAGATGGAAAGAATATTTCTCAGAACTCCTGGATGGTGAGCATGGTGAAGCATCAGAAATGATAACCACTAGCACAGAAGAGAAAACCAGTGATGGTGAAGATGACATAAAGATGGAAGAACTGAAGGCAGCACTGGAGAAAATCAAGATAGGCAAAGCAGCAGGGCATGATGGTATAACACCAGAAATGGTTAAGTACATGGGAGCATCAGGTGACCTATTACTCTTAAGGGTTCTACAGGCAGCGTGGTACAACAAGACCATACCAAAGGATTGGGAGATTGCCATCATAACACCAATTTTCAAAAAGGGTGACAATCGACAGTGTGGAAACCATAGAGGCATATCCCTTCTCAGTGTCACTGGTAAAATCTACTCTAGAATCCTAGAGCAGAGACTCCGACGCCTAGCTGAGCCACCACTGGATGAGGTCCAGTGCGGATTCCGAGCGAACCGAAGTACTCAAGACCTAATCTTCACACTCAGACAGCTGAGTGAAGAGGCCCTTGAGTATAAGAGTGAGATCCATCTTTGTTTCATAGATCTGGAAAAGGTGTTTGACATGGTCCCCTGGAGCAAACTTTGGGATTGTTTGGCAAGGAAGAACATTCCAGCATCTCTGATTCATGCTATACAGAGCTTCTACAAGTCTTGCAGAAATTATGTGAGGACAGCAAACCATAAGTCAGAAGAGTTCAGGACCACCACTGGTGTATGACAAGGTGATATCCTGTCACCTTACGTTTTCATACTCCTCATGGACGATGTTATCAAGTCATGTAAGGAGAAAACAACAAAGTATTCAGTGGGGTACTGGAAGATGAGACAGGTCTGTATTTTGGAGCTGCCATTTGCTTATGATGTTGCCCTGATTGCTAAATCAGAGGCACATCTTTAATTCAACCTGCAAGTCTGGAAGGAAGAGCTGGAGAAGAGAGGGATGGTCATAAGCAGCTCTAAAACAAAATCCATGGTGATATCACGAGAAGAAAGAAGCTGGGAGAACAGGTCCTGGAGCAGGTAGACCACTTTAAATACCTCGGAGCTATTATTGACCGAAAGGGAGGCATCAAAGAAGAGTTGCGCACTCGAAAAGCAGCAGCTGGGAGACTTTTTCAGGCCATAAATCGAGGATTCCTCAGCAAGAGAGAGGTTTGTAAGAAAACGAAGATGGCTGTATACCGCTCCACCCATGTCCCAGTCTTGACATATGGATGCGAGTCATGGGCAATGACTACAACTCACAAAAGCCAGATCCAAATCTCAGAAATGAGGTATCTGAGGAAGGTGGTTGAAGTAACAAGAAGAGACACGGTACGCAACCAGACGATACATCAAGACCTTAAATCCCACCCCTGCAGACCCAAGTAGAACAGTCCCAACTAAGATGGTTTGGCCATGTCTGCAGAATGGGAGAAGATCGGCTACCACGACAAGCATGGGAAACAAAGAGCCAAGGATCCAGATCCCCAGGACGACCCAGAGTCCGCTGGGAGGACAACATTAGACAATCTTTGAAGGACCGAGGACTAGAATGGAACCAGGCGAGGAGGAAGACAGCCGATATGATAGTCTGGCGCTCTCTCTTCCAAACCTCTACACCTCCCGGTAGAAGGGGAACGACTAAGTAAGTAAGTATTTCATAAGGAGATCAGCGATTTTGCTTTAAGTATCGAACTGAGATCTTGTGAAATTGAGTTACATCACTAGGCCTGCCAACTGCCACCTAGTGTTATAAGTGATATTAACCGTACCACACACTACTCACATTACCAACACGGTCACATCCTACGCTAATTGGTGCCGTAACCACACCAACAGGCACACTGAGCATCACTTTTACTTTCCTGTTGTCTTTTCGTTAAAAAAATATTTTTAAAAACCTTGTTCCTATGTTGTTGATACAACGGACCGTGGGTTCTTGCTCCTTTGTTGTTGATACAGCGGCGCGTGGGTTCTTGCTCCTATGTTGTTGATACAACGGCGCGTGGGTTCTTGCTCCTTTGTTGTTAATACAACGGCGCGTGGGTTCTTGCTCCTATGTTGTTGATACAGCGGCGCGTGGGTTCTTGCTCCTTTGTTGTTGATACAACGGCGTGTGGGTTCTTGCTCCTTTGTTGTTGATACAACGGCGCGTGAGTTCTTGCTCCTATGTTGTTGATACAGCGGCGCGTGGGTTCTTGCTCCTTTGTTGTTGATACAACGGCGTGTGGGTTCTTGCTCCTTTGTTGTTGATACAACGGCGCGTGGGTTCTTGCTCCTTTTTTGTTGATACAGCGGCGCGTGGGTTCTTGCTCCTTTGTTGTTGATACAACGGCGTGTGGGTTCTTGCTCCTTTGTTGTTGATACAACGGCGCGTGAGTTCTTGCTCCTATGTTGTTGATACAGCGGCGCGTGGGTTCTTGCTCCTTTTTTGTTGATACAGCGGCGTGTGGGTTCTTGCTCCTATGTTGTTGATACAGCGGCGTGTGGGTTCTTGCTCCTATATTGTTGATACAGCGGCGCGTGGGTTTCTTCTCCTTTGTTGTTGATACAGCGGTGCGTGGGTTCTTGCTCCTATGTTGTTGATACAGCGGCGTGTGGGTTCTTGCTCCTTTGTTGTTGATACAGCGGCACGTGGGTTCTTACTCCTTTGTTGTTGATACAGCGGCGTGTAGGTTCTTGCTCCTTTGTTGTTGATACAGCGGCGTGTGGGTTCTTGCTCCTTTGTTGTTGATACAGCGGCGTGTGGGTTCTTGCTCCTTTGTTGTTGATACAGCGGTGCGTGGGTTCTTGCTCCTTTGTTGTTTTTACTGCCGCGCGTCGGTTCTTGCTCCTATGTTGTTTATACAGCGGCGCGTCGGTTCTTGCTCCTATGTTGTTGATACAGCGGCGCGGTTGGTTCTTGCTCCATTGTTGTTGATATTGCGGCGCGTCGGTTCTTGCTCCATTGTTGTTGATACAGCGGCGCGTGGGTTCTTGCCCCATTGTTGTTGATACAGCGGCGCGTGGGTTCTTGCTGCTATGTTGTTGATACAACGGCGCTTGGGTTCTTGCTCCTTTGTTGTTGATACTGAGGCGCGTGGGTTCTTGCTCCATTGTTGTTGATACAGCGGCGTGTGGGTTCTTGCTCCTATGTTGTTGATACAGCGGCGCGTGGGTTCTTGCTGCTATGTTGTTGATACAACGGCGCGTGGGTTCTTGCTCCTTTGTTGTTGATACAGCGGCGCGTGGGTTCTTGCTCCTATGTTGTTGATACAGCGGCGCGTGGGTTCTTGCTCCTATGTTGTTGATACAACGGCGCGTGGGTTCTTGCTCCTTTGTTGTTGATACAGCGGCGCGTGGGTTCTTGCTCCTATGTTGTTGATACAACGGCGCGTGGGTTCTTGCTCCTATGTTGTTGATACAGCGGCGCGTGGGTTCTTGCTCCTTTGTTGTTGATACAGCGGCGTGTGGGTTCTTGCTCCTTTGTTGTTGATACAGCGGCGTGTGGGTTCTTGCTCCTATGTTGTTGATACAGCGGCGCGTGGGTTCTTGCTCCTATGTTGTTGATACAACGGCGCGTGGGTTCTTGCTCCTTTGTTGTTGATACAGCGGCGCGTGGGTTCTTGCTCCTATGTTGTTGATACAACGGCGCGTGGGTTCTTGCTCCTTTGTTGTTGATACAGCGGCGCGTGGGTTCTTGCTCCTATGTTGTTGATACAACGGCGCGTGGGTTCTTGCTCCTTTGTTGTTGATACAGCGGCGTGTGGGTTCTTGCTCCTATGTTGTTGATACAGCGGCGCGTGGGTTCTTGCTCCTATGTTGTTGATACAACGGCGTGTGGGTTCTTGCTCCTATATTGTTGATACAGTGGCGCGTGGGTTCTTGCTCCTTTGTTGTTGATACAGCGGCGTGTGGGTTTTTGCTCCTATGTTGTTGATACAGCGGCGTGTGGGTTCTTGCTCCTTTGTTGTTGATACAGCGGCGTGTGGGTTTTTGCTCCTTTGTTGTTGATACAGCGGCGCGTCGGTTCCTGCTCCTTTGTTGTTGATACAGTGGCGCGTGGGTTCTTGCTCCTATGTTGTTGATACAGCGGCGCGTGGGTTCCTGCTCCTATGTTGTTGATACAAAGGCGCGTGGGTTCTTGCTCCTATGTTGTTGATACAACGGCGCGTGGGTTCTTGCTCCTATGTTGTTGATACAACGGTGCGTGGGTTCTTGCTCCCATGTTGTTGATACAGCGGCGCGTGGGTTCTTGCTCCTCAACTCAATGCCACGTAGTTCTTCTTCTGCGTTCAGTTTGTAATCATGCTGAAGCTGCAGCTCTGTTACCATGACGAAGTCCACAGTCTTTTCCAGGTCATCAAGGCAGCCCCATAACGTCTGCCTGAGCTCAGCACTCCATGGCCAGGTCATCAAGGCAGCTCCATAACGTCTGCCTGAGCTCACCACCCCATGGCCAGGTCATCACGGCAGCCCCATAACACCTGCCTGAGCTCAGCACCCCATGGCCAGGTCATCACCGCAGCCCCAAAACGTCTGCCTGAGCTCAGCACCCCATGGCCAGGTCATCACGGCAGCTCCAAAACGTCTGCCTGAGCTCAGCACCCCATGGCCAAGTCATCACGGCAGCCCCATAACGCCTGCCTGAGCTCAGCACCCCATGGCCAGGTCATCACGGCAGCTCCAAAACGTCTGCCTGAGCTCAGCGCCCCATGGCCAGGTCATCACGGCAGCCCCATAACGTTTGCTTGAGCTCAGCACCCCATGGCCAGGTCAGACGTCGTGGCAGTTTTGAAGAATGTATTCGGGTGTCTGGATTCCAGTTCCACATGGACATTCATTAGTATGAGATATCCTGAGGCGATAGACATAGCCCAGTAATCTGCAGTTCTCAGGCGGAATATGATGGACTGTTGGTGGATTGGTCATCTCTGCTGTACTTATCTCCTCCCTCCTTCCACTGATTTTTGTACTTGTTGTGGATGATAGTTATAGCTTCTCGATAGGGCAATGGGTGACTGAATGGTTTCATTTTACTGACACCTCTAAATAGTGCTTCTGCTCTCTCATTTCCAGTGATTCCACAGTGGGAGGGTACCCACTGAAGGGCAATGGTTGAAGTGCTTTGGATAATGTTAAGCTCATATCTGATCTCATACGTCATGTTTTCATTTCTGGTGTCCTGTATTGATTCCAGTAATGATCTGCAGTCAGTGAAGATTACTATCTTAGATGGT
This sequence comes from Oreohelix idahoensis, assembly GCA_024509875.1. NCBI lineage: Eukaryota > Metazoa > Mollusca > Gastropoda > Stylommatophora > Oreohelicidae > Oreohelix > Oreohelix idahoensis. The sequence goes on along the minus strand of JAMPIV010021576.1, from coordinate 62,999 downwards.
AGCTGTTGTTCTGATCTAGTGAGGCTTTTCAGAGCTTGTAGTAGTGCCATAGCTTTTGCCCTGAAATTGGAGGAGATCTTTCCGGTTTGGAAGGCCTTGCGGATGATCTTCGCGTTTATGAATCTTATACAAATGCCTCCTCCACCATTCGTTACTGCCCCCTCAGCGGATCCATCAGTGTATGCGTGTGTCCACTATTTCGGTTGTACTTTTCTTCAATCATTATCTGAGCCATGGTTTTTAGTTGTGGAGAGGTCTGGTGGTCTTTCTGTCTTATTTCAGAGACTTCTGTAATGATAGATATATTTCCATGGCAGTAGTTTAGCTCCTCCTCATAATTAATTAACATTTCTATTTCAGTAGGTTGTTTTGAGAAGAGGTCTTCATGACATCGATGGAGATGTTTGGAGATGTTTGAAAAGCTGGTTCTCTTCAGCATTTTTGTTGTTGTTGTTGAGCTATTGAGTTTGGCACATGCATTGGATGACTTGGCATTTGTAGAAGATTCTCGCTGTGAAAAAACACCTTTTCCTCACATCTGTCATCAAGGAAGCGGATGTTGGTGTATCTCTTTATTGCCTGGATTGGAGAAGTCTTCATCCCTCCAGTGACTAATCTTAAGCCTGCACTTTGTACTTTTCTTAGGCGTTCTGCGTTTGTTTTTGATGTCCTGGCCCAGGCTGACATGTTATATTCAATTACAGGCCTGACTGTATAGACTTTTTAAAGTATGCTGGTATTTGCTCCCCCCCCCTCCCAATTTGTGTCAGCCAATTTCTTCATAATGGAGACTGCCTTGTTGCTCTCTGTTCTACTATTTTCAGGTGTGGCTTCCAGGTGAGTCTATTATTCAACTTGACTGCCAGGTATATTGGAATTTCCTCGTTTGGAATCTCACTTCCTATTAGTTGCAATTTGACCGTTTTATGGAGATTGAACAGAGAAAAGCAGGTTGCTACTGTCTTGGAGAGGTTAATCTGTACGCCCCAGTCCGATGCCAGTTTACCGATAGTATTTAGTGCTGCCTGCATCCTGAACTGTGGAGTAGCCATATGTTCTGCAGCACACCAGGCAGCAAAATCATCAGCATGCAGAGCCCCGGAGATTTGCCTGGACAGTTTCTCTGCAATAACATTTCTATAAATGATGAAACGAGTTGGGGAGATAACCCCTCCTTGTTGCACACTTTGTTGAAGTGTTACGCGATGACTCAGCTTCCCGTCAAATTTTACTCTTGCTGAGCGGTGTCGCAGGATGTCCCGTATCCAGTTGAATATTCCTTTTTCAATTTTGTTGTTGAATCATCAGATAAGTCATTCCTTATCAAAAGCTTTGGTCAGGTCCACAAAAACAATCAGTACTTTATTCTCCTGAAAGGCTTTTTCTACACCCTGAGTTAGATATACTAGCTGGTCTACGGTGTTGTGGTTTTCCTGAATGCTGACTGTGTGTTATCAAGGAGATGGTTTTTTCTCCAGATAGTATCAGTAGTCTTGAGTTCACTATTCTTTCCATTACCGTATCCATGTCACAGGTTCTTTATTGTTTGGCTCGTGAGTTCTATCTATAGTGGTAGTATTGTTAGTGGTGGGTAAGGGCTACGAATTCTGTTCCTGATATCACGTTATTTTGGTTGACATGAATACTGTGAAATGGCCCCAACATCAACATGCCCAAGGCAAAAACTCGAACACGACAGCGAACAAACATAGCCAACCTGATGAAGACATTGTTGTCGTGAAATTCTAAATCCACATATATAAATTAAAACGTAAATGTAAAGCCTAACAAATAAATTTAATAAAAGGAAGAAGAATGGTAAAGAACAGTGCTGTCACAATGACAGTACTCGAAATCCCCTTTGTTTATGCTTTGTCTGCAAATTGTAACGTTTCCACGTTAAATACAAGCCACTGCATAATACAAGCGTTTCCACAACACATTAAAACGGGTATTGCATTTCTAAGAAAAAACATTGAGAGGCACACTGCGTATGACCTAAATTAATTACACTACGAATGGACAGATGGATGTAGGATGGAAAGAAGGGAGGGCTGAAAATCAGGAACGCATGCAACACTAAACACGCGTCTCGCTATTAATGCCACCCCCAACAAGCGTAACGCGATATACAATTACTACTATCACGCGTGTAAGGCCACATGCACTAACTTTTTTTCAGACGGACAGTGATAAAAACACTACCCTTCCCAGAGTTAGGTTTTAAAAAAACCTGAAAAACGCTTATTAGGAAAGATGACATTAGATGGATTTACGTTTGAAAACATGACAGTACCCAGACACCACATGGGAATTGAAGTGAACAGGAGGTGGTAGAAAATGCACATTTTGAACGCAGCCACCTAGCTCCCTTAGATTGAGATATTTGGATTCCTTAGGGCTTGCTGACACAGAATATGTTAAGTGTTACGCAAATAGTCCAGGAATTAATAAATTATAGGCAAAAGAAAATAATGAGGGTGTCAGACAACCTAAAAACTCGGAGTCGTTCAGTGGCAGAATTTTAAACCACCATTGTACGGAAATAGGCCACAAGTTACATTTGAATTGATTGGATGGAATGATATGTAAGGCTAAACACGATTAGTCGGACTATAAATGCTATCTTTTGTTGTCAAGGGAGACGGAAGTAAGAGTACTTTTTTTCAAACGATGGGGTAGAAATGGCCTGATTGGTTAGGTCTGTTAATATAGTTAATTGATAGCGTTAGTTCGAGACCACTAGTTCAAATAAGCTTGATAAAGCAACAGTGCGTTGAAGCCAGCTCATATTTTTTGCTAAATAAAAGCCTGGAACATAAGCAGATGGGAATTTGTGCCAGTATTTGTGCCTACATTCATTGCTAGTCAACGTATCTGTGTTTATTTCCTTGAATTGTGGTAGGTTGAAATATTTGATCTCTTTTTAATGAAAATTGAATGTACATTGATAATTTATGTCTGTATATATGTGCAGTTCAGTAGCGAACATGAGACAAGGCCTATATCTATATATATATATTGCTCCAACCTGAACAGAAGGTGTCGGAGAAAAGTCAAACTACATGGAATTACCTCATAGTACACTGACACCTACCTTATGACATGGAAGGACTTATAGCTGAAAGTGCAGAGGCGTAGTAACCATTAGGGAGGTTAATACTGGAGTAAACTGCTTCAGAAGAAGATAGCAGTTAAACTAAAGCTCTGAACTCTGTGTTTGTGATGTATTGTGCTCAGTCTAGCCAGATAGTATAAATTAGTTCTGAAGTAGGAGGTACATCCTTCTTGTTTCAGGGACTGTGGTCCTAGTTATTGAAGCCGCACCTGGTCTGAGCGTTTGCTGAATCCAGAGGCTACAACATACTCTTTGGTCCCTGTAGTAACCAGTGAGGTGTCTTCAGAACCAGTGAAGAAGTCTAGCAGAGGAGTCTTTGCCTGCCGCCATCACGAAAGTTAAGCCCTTCGTGGCCAACAGAGCTCAACAATTTGTACCCCCTCCTCTTAAAATGAATTGTATTAATTAAAGAGGGGTAATTAATTGTTTTAATGACAGGAACTGAGAACATCTCCAATACTAGTTCCAACAGAAACAAACACATGCAGTCATGATGTCTAATAAGAATCTATCTTGAAGAACAAAACCAGTATTACCTCATATTACCACATCACAACTCACACACATAGATTACTAATATTGTATGTCAATGCAAAGACCACATTTATATCTGTGTACATAATATTTGTGATTACATGTTATAATATTGCCTGATTCACTGTGTAGTTGAATCAGGATCACTATTGTAGAAAAAATCAATACATCTGTATATATCTGAAATTTATCATTGAATCTAAGATAGTCTTCTAGAGTGTTGACTGTTTGTGAGTGTCACAGTGTTGTCAAGTGTGGTGGAATAATTAAATTGTATATCTGTTTGTTGTTGTGGTGACTTACACTTCATCATTTGCATAACCCTAGACATATAACGTTGCCAACACAATATTCCAGAATAATTCTGACTGAGATATAAATATGTGGCAGTAAGTAAGGTTATCTGTAAAACACTACACATATTAGATACAGATACCTTCACAGCTGATCTCAGTCAGTACACTAAGTCCCTATAAATATTTATATCATCCCACTTTACCACATATATTGGGGTCCGGTCCGGGATATTGAATCCTTTACTAGTATAAATATTGGGGGTAATTCACTTCAGGGAATATAAAAAGTTAAAAGGTATCCTTGGGTGGAATTAATTAAGGTTGAGCTCTTGGTGCCTGTTTTGTCTATTGGATATATAATTACAGATTATATTGTTTAGTTAGATATTTTATTTAATTACCTGGTAGAAAATGGCGGACCTGGCCAAATTTCGATCTGCTGCTGTACAGACTGCAAAAGAGTTGGGATTAGAGGGGCAAGTTATGATTACCTATGTCACTACTGAATGTGACAAATTTATTGAACGGGAAGAAAGAAGATTAGAAAAAGAGGCCGAAAGAAGGTTAGAGGCTGAAAAGGAAATTAAGAGGTTGCAGATTGAGGCTGAGGATAAGAGGTTGCAGATTGAGGCTGACAAAGAGGATAAAGCATTGGATGCTGATAAGGACATTAAGAGGCTCCAATTAGAAGAACAAAAGGCAGAAAGGGAAGAGAAGAGATTAGCTGCAGAAAGGGAAGCCGAGGAAAGAAGATTAGCTGCAGAGAGGGAAGCAGAAAAAGAGGAGAAGAGATTACAAAGGGAACATGAGTTACGACTAAGGGAGTTTGAGTTTCAAGGCCATGCTCCTGAAAATGGTGCCAGTCCCTTTGCCTCTGCTGCTACTACTACTCAGGGAGCCTCAACCTCAGCTATGAACTTTCATTTAGATCATTTTGTTGAGAAAGACGATGATATAGAGAGCTATCTAAATAGGTATGAACTATTAGCTACCACATATGGGTTAGAGAGAGAAAGGTGGAGCTTAAAGTTATCTCAAGGACTTCGTGGGGCAGCTTATGAAGTTTTTGCCAAAATGCACAGAGATGATCAGGAAAATTATGACATGCTAAAGCAGGCTCTTTTGTTAAGATATGAAAAGAACGCAGAATTTTACAGAAAAAAATTTAGGAATGCTAAACTACTGTCAGGTGAAACCTATCACCAGTTCTCTGCACGGATAGAGACATACTTGGAGAAATGGACTTCTCTGGGGAAAACCCAAGATCTTAAGGAAATGATCCTTATAGAACAATTAAGAGAGTCCATGGCTCCAGACCTGAGAAAGTTTCTCATGGAACAAGGTGCAGAGAGGCTGGGTGAGTTGCTAAATGTTGCTGAAAGGTATCAAGCAGCTCAAGCAGAAGTAACAGGTAATAAGAAGAGGCAGGTAGACAATTATCAGGCACCACAAAACTTTAATGAATTTGATCATAGAGATCAAAACAAAGGTAAGCACCAGTTTGATAGGCCACGAAATGACTATAAAAATAAAACCCCACAATTCAATGAAAGGAAATATGATAACAGGAAACCCTTCAGACAGGAAGGAAAATATTGTCAAATATGCAGGATGCATAATCATAATACTAGTGAATGTGGTAGGAAGGTTCCTCCATATCACGCGGCATGCATGATAACAGTGGACAAGGGGAAGAAGAAACTGACAGAGAATCATATAAATCTTCAACATCCCCCCATCTGTGAAGAAGTGACATGTAATGGGGCCAAGGTTAGGTGCCTTTATGATTCAGGTTTAGAATATGACTCAGTTGTGAGTGCAACCCTAGTGCACCCTGAACAGTATACCACAGAGAAAGTGGAGATACAAGGGGCCGTAAGGGAATATCCACCTTGACACTTCCCGTAGCCGAGATCAATGTAGAGACAAGGTACGTGGAAGGAATGATTAGAGCAGCCGTGTGTGACGATCCTAATTACCCGCTGGTGTTAGGAAGTAAATTTGTTTTTCTAGGAAGCCCTGTAAAACCTGTGGTAATGGCCACGCTTCAGGTCAGGTCGACCCCTAGTAGAAAGGAGGAGGAACCCCCATTAACCTTTTCTGATAAACAGATGAGAAAGGCCCAGGCAAAGGACAAATCATTAAAACCTTGCTTTGACAAATTACTAAACAGCCATGCACACCCTAAGAAAGGACAATTTTACTTGAGGGATGGACTGCTCCACAGGAAGGCGGGAGCAGGACCCAAAGGATATGGACAGTTGGTACTCCCAACTCCCTACAGAGAAGAAGTGATGGCAAAATCACATGTTGTACCAGACGGTGGACACCAGAGAAATGGGACTACCCGTCAAAGGACATCAGAAAAAGTCTATTGGCCCCAAGTAGCTGCTGATATTGCACAATTTGTGGGGGCCTGTGAAAAATGTAGCAAGGTACAGTCCCCAAGTTGGGAAAATCATAATCAGATGCCAGCCAAGCATTCTGAAACATATGGGCCTAACAATAACAAGGAAAATAACAATAATAAGGTTGACATAGAGGATAGGTATCCACCTTCCCCCCAACAGTGTTCACCAAAAATATTTAGATTCGCAACTCTGAGAAAGGCATCCAGAGAAAATAGAAATTCAGACCAGTCAACCCAGGGACAGTTTGAAGCCGCATTTAGGGAGCTGGCTGACATTGACATTGAAGATGATCCGCCTAAGTTAAAACCGAAACAAATTGTTAACATAAGAACAGTGGGCAGTGGACGAGTGAGCAATTCGGAAAATGCTCACAGCGCTTCACACTATGGCTATTAACTTAGCATTAAAAGGGCACTGGTGACATTGGTAGTCACCCGACCCCACACCGTCCAAGGGAAATTATTGATCGGACCCTGGATGGAGAAAACCCACACATCTTATAGCAATGCTAAGGGCGAATTGATTTCTGATGCAGAAACTCATTTCCCCACATATTATCTTAATTCTCCAGATTGTCGGTAGGCGAAACTATAGTTGGTGAATATAGCCTCCATTTGAGCGGCACATTATAGAACATTATAAATATATTATTAGAAGGGTGTTTCCACATTCAATCCCGCCTGAGATCAGACAAATTGTTGGCTGTGAACATTTCGGAGGAGCAGAGTGTCTCCATTGTTACCTTTTGAATTGAGGATAGTCCGAGTGTTTATTAAGGCTGATCCGGAAATTATTGGATCCCCTCCACAGCTCAGATAGCACCATATAGATCAACTCCTCATAACGTACAAATTGAGGAACATCTAATATTCTCGGGACATGTCGTTGAGCAGACTCAGCGAAGAGAAAATGGTGAATATTGATTGCTAAGCAGTAGTAAGACAAGCCGTAACACTTGCAGCTGTACAGTAACATATCTGAAATGGATTCTTGGATTGCAGAGGTCTGAGGCAACCTTCGTCAGTAGTGCTTACTTTGACTTGACCCACCTGCATTAATCCAAGAGCAAAATAAAATTAGAGAAACGTTGATGCAGATTTTTTAAGCCGCCATCCGTGCGATGAAAATCAAAGAAATCACTAGGCATAGACATAAATTTCTCTATGTGTATGTAGAATTATAGACTGACGTATAACGTCTGTTTTAAGAGGGGAGGATTTGTCGTGAAATTCTAAATCCACATATATAAATTAAAACGTAAATGTAAAGCCTAACAAATAAATTTAATAAAAGGAAGAAGAATGGTAAAGAACAGTGCTGTCACAATGACAGTACTCGAAATCCCCTTTGTTTATGCTTTGTCTGCAAATTGTAACGTTTCCACGTTAAATACAAGCCACTGCATAATACAAGCGTTTCCACAACACATTAAAACGGGTATTGCATTTCTAAGAAAAAAACATTGAGAGGCACACTGCGTATGACCTAAATTAATTACACTACGAATGGACAGATGGATGTAGGATGGAAAGAAGGGAGGGCTGAAAATCAGGAACGCATGCAACACTAAACACGCGTCTCGCTATTAATGCCACCCCCAACAAGCGTAACGCGATATACAATTACTACTATCACGCGTGTAAGGCCACATGCACTAACTTTTTTTTCAGACGGACAGTGATAAAAACACTACCCTTCCCAGAGTTAGGTTTTAAAAAAAACCTGGAAAACGCTTATTAGGAAAGATGACATTAGATGGATTTACGTTTGAAAACATGACAGTACCCAGACACCACATGGGGATTGAAGTGAACAGGAGGTGGTAGAAAATGCACATTTTGAACGCAGCCACCTAGCTCCCTTAGATTGAGATATTTGGATTCCTTAGGGCTTGCTGACACAGAATATGTTAAGTGTTACGCAAATAGTCCAGGAATTAATAAATTATAGGCAAAAGAAAATAATGAGGGTGTCAGACAACCTAAAAACTCGGAGTCGCTCAGTGGCAGAATTTTAAACCACCATTGTACGGAAATAGGCCACAAGTTACATTTGAATTGATTGGATGGAATGATATGTAAGGCTAAACACGATTAGTCGGACTATAAATGCTATCTTTTGTTGTCAAGGGAGACGGAAGTAAGAGTACTTTTTTTTTCAAACGATGGGGTAGAAATGGCCTGATTGGTTAGGTCTGTTAATATAGTTAATTGATAGCGTTAGTTCGAGACCACTAGTTCAAATAAGCTTGATAAAGCAACAGTGCGTTGAAGCCAGCTCATATTTTTGCTAAATAAAAGCCTGGAACATAAGCAGATGGGAATTTGTGCCAGTATTTGTGCCTACATTCATTGCTAGTCAACGTATCTGTGTTTATTTCCTTGAATTGTGGTAGGTTGAAATATTTGATCTCTTTTTAATGAAAATTGAATGTACATTGATAATTTATGTCTGTATATATATGTGCAGTTCAGTAGCGAACATGAGACAAGGCCTATATCTATATATATATATTGCTCCAACCTGAACAGAAGGTGTCGGAGAAAAGTCAAACTACATGGAATTACCTCATAGTACACTGACACCTACCTTATGACATGGAAGGACTTATAGCTGAAAGTGCAGAGGCGTAGTAACCATTAGGGAGGTTAATACTGAAGTAAACTGCTTCAGAAGAAGATAGGAGTTAAACTAAAGCTCTGAACTCTGTGTTTGTGATGTATTGTGCTCAGTCTAGCCAGATAGTATAAATTAGTTCTGAAGTAGGAGGTACATCCTTCTTGTTTCAGGGACTGTGGTCCTAGTTATTGAAGCCGCACCTGGTCTGAGCGTTTGCTGAATCCAGAGGCTACAACATACTCTTTGGTCCCTGTAGTAACCAGTGAGGTGTCTTCAGAACCAGTGAAGAAGTCTAGCAGAGGAGTCTTTGCCTGCCGCCATCACGAAAGTTAAGCCCTTCGTGGCCAACAGAGCTCAACAATTTGTACCCCCTCCTCTTAAAATGAATTGTATTAATTAAAGAGGGGTAATTAATTGTTTTAATGACAGGAACTGAGAACATCTCCAATACTAGTTCCAACAGAAACAAACACATGCAGTCATGATGTCTAATAAGAATCTATCTTGAAGAACAAAACCAGTATTACCTCATATTACCACATCACAACTCACACACATAGATTACTAATATTGTATGTCAATGCAAAGACCACATTTATATCTGTGTACATAATATTTGTGATTACATGTTATAATATTGCCTGGTTCACTGTGTAGTTGAATCAGGATCACTATTGTAGAAAAAATCAATACATCTGTATATATCTAAAATTTATCATTGAATCTAAGATAGTCTTCTAGAGTGTTGACTGTTTGTGAGTGTCACAGTGTTGTCAAGTGTGGTGGAATAATTAAATTGTATATCTGTTTGTTGTTGTGGTGACTTACACTTCATCATTTGCATAACCCTAGACATATAACGTTGCCAACACAATATTCCAGAATAATTCTGACTGAGATATAAATATGTGGCAGTAAGTAAGGTTATCTGTAAAACACTACACATATTAGATACATATACCTTCACAGCTGATCTCAGTCAGTACATTAAGTCCCTATAAATATTTATATCATCCCACTTTACCACAATTGTCTATAAAGGGGTATCAGTTTTTTTAATCGGTTCCATCTTTAGAAATCCTACAAGTTTTCTTCTGGTAATTCTGCCTATGTCAATAAGTCAAATGAGGCTATGTTAAAATTTCAAAAGTAATTAATCTCGGCCCCTTTTCATAGACATTGGCCGTGGTCCTTCTCTTTTTACATTTTACTTTGCGAACCGTTTGTAGTCAACGCTTTTAACCTCCATTCTTTAACGACAGGTAAACTCACCCTATAATTTATTCAATTTTATAGAGGTTGACCAAGATGTTCCATCCTTTCCATAATCATCCGTTATAATATGCCCAATACCATCCTGGATTCAAAGTCCTCCCTTTTTCATGACCTTCCTTCATTCGTCTCGATGTTCTCTCTCCGTGTGACTATGTGTCTTCATCGTTGTTCTCTGACGTGATACTCTATCTTTTATTTTTCTTCCCGTAACCAGCATCGAGAGTATTACTTTCCTTCTCATAGCCAACCTAATTTTCTCTATTTCACGTCATGCTGAACCGTATGTCACTGCTCCTGTGACATCCAGACAACTCAGTAGGCTAACTGGTCGGTAGCTGGACTTGCTTGTTTTCTCCTTTTGTGTCTTTCTGATGGGAACAGTGATTGCTTCTTGCCATCGATCTGGAAATTTTCCAGTGCTCCATGATTGATTGAAGATTAGGAGCAGCTTTTGCCTGGCTACAGGTCCCAGGTTCTTGATCATATCATTTGTGATACCATCTTTTCCTGGAGCTTTCATGTTCTTTCGTTTTGTTATGGCAGGACTTAGTTCTCTCATAGTGAAGGATGACTTCATGCAGGTATCTATTTTGGTGCTTCAGTATTTCTTTTATTTCCTTATTTACTTCTTGAATACGTGCATGTGGAAGTGATGTTGAGCTTTCTTCCTCGTAGAAATCTTACAGGATGTGTGCTGCCATCTTTCCTGTGTGGTATTTTTCATTTTCCTTGATGAAAGTCTTACAGTAGCTGGTTGTTGTTTCTTCATTTAGTACTTATGTCAGATTATACAGCTTATTTGAGTCCTTATCCATGTTAAGGATGCTGGTTTTCTGGTGCCAGCTCTTTTGGATTTCAGCTCTCTTTTGTTCATTAAAAGCGTGTTTTACTCTGTTGTGTCCCTGACTATTTTCTACTGTTGTATTTTGCTTCAAAGTTTCCTGTGCTTTATTTAGGTCATTTTTGAGTTTTGCCAAGTTGTCTGTCACTCCAGTAGGGTTTGTAGTCTCGTCGTTTACCTCGTGGGATTGACTTCTTTGCTGCTTGAATGGTTGCCTCACTGATAAAGGAAATGCTTTTGTTTATGTTGTTTATAATGTTCTGACAGAGTTTATCAACCTGTTCTTTAAAAATGACCTAGTTCACGTTTTTTGAAGTTCCAGATAAGAATCATATTAAATGGTCCTGAACTTCCTACTTCAGATATCTGTAATGTGACTGTTATATGGTCACTTCCCCCCCAGCTGGCTGTTTACTGTTCTGGTAGTGACCCGATGTATGTCATCTGTAGCCATAGCAAGATCTGGTGTGCTCGTTGTTTTCCATATTCTGGAATAGAAGGTGGGCTTATCCTCTGGTTGGTTTATTAGAATTAGTTTATTCTCTACCATCCAATCTTCCACCTCTTCTCCTCTCAGATCTGTTGCTTCATAGCCCCAGCTTGGAGAGTGGCTATTGAAGTAACCCATAATGAGATGTCTCGATTCTGCTAGTTGCACTTTGTATAACTCTAAGGGTTGTGGCTGGAGGGTTGTAGCAGTTTGTGATCATCATGTCTCCATTGAGCAGCAACATTTGTACTGTTAAATATCCACGTTCGTCCTCACCAGATCTGTTTATCTCTACTGCTGGGATTGAAATTTTAACCGTGTCAGGATTCCTCCATTAGTTCTTTTTGCCCCGTCTTGGAGGAATGATTCGTATCCACGGATGAAGAATCGTTGGGTATCTTTTAGATGGGGTTCTTGAATGCTGATTATGTCAATGTTGTTTTTCCTGAGGAATTCGTGTAACTTCGGTTTCTTGTTCCTCACTCCTTCTGCATTCAATTGAGCTACTGTAAAATAGTTGGTTGGTTGATCAGTTGATCTACTTTGACTTCCTCCGACGATTGGGTTGGCAAAGACACCGGTTGCTTGGGTGGGCCAGTTCGAGGCTATGCTGTAGCTGATAGGAGCGACGCCATGATGAAAGTCGAGGTTGTCGCTGACTCCATTCTGCAAATGCATGTGTGCCCTAATCTTTTCCGCCCTCTGCGCCGTAGCTGACACACTCCGTCTTCGGCAGGCTTGGTTGTGTTTGTTGTTCAGGATTGCCTCCCATTGCCTTTCCATCTCCTGGTGGTAGCTGCAAGACAGCAAGCTGGGTTGCTTACCAAGGTTTACTTTTCCCGTGGCTAGAGCTTATAGCGTCTCTTAATTGTTTGATGCACGCGTCATAGGACACATGGGGGATTTATGTGGCGCTAGCAGTGCCACCTGTTAACATTTCCTGTTCTGTTGGAGAAACATCGCTGTTTAGTCCGGCGCTGTTTATTCGTCCAGCAATAATAATAATAATAATAATAATAAATTCTTTAAGCACCAAACACGGCGCATAAGGCAGAAACCAGTGCTCTCCAGGTTGTTCGTTGTGACGCCACTCCTCTTAACTCTTGCACATTATTTAGGCCCAACGTTCTTCCTTCTCTTATTATTGTTCTTCTAAGTGTTTCTTTTGGTCTTCCTTTTTTCCTCTTACCCTCAGGAACCCAAGTGAGCGCCTGTAGTGGTCAGTATCCAATTTTGGAAATCTCCTTAGCCCCTAAGATATTAGAATGAGTCATGTTCACTGTCGAGCCTGGTTCTGTTTCGAAAACAATCGCTTGTTTTACGATAGTGACTTGTTAAATCTCTGATCAACCCTCCTATCCAACCGACCGATTCGAGGGTTTCGAGGTCGGTTTTTGGAAAATACCTACACCACTAGATACCAGTAATAGTCTGGCTTAATTCGCGGCTGACACACTTTATCTGGAGGTCGTTCCACAATCTGCCACCTGTGGACGCGCCTGGTTCGGGTCGGTAGCCTCTTTTCTTTTGCCGGTCCATGTAGTGATATCTGCATGTTTTCGCAAGTTGTTTTGTGTCTTCGTACAAGGTGTTCCATTTATTTGGTCTCGGAGGAAGGAGCATTTTCCTAACATCAACGAATGCTATGCACTCAAAGAGGTGGTGGTCAACAGTTTCGTAGGGGTAGTTACATAGCTGGCACTCTGGAGAGCGTTGTGGTTGGATTCTATTCTAGTGACTGTTGAGTGGTATGTGTAGTGTTCTGAGCCGAAAAATGATACTCTGATCCCTCCTTATAAGATGGCAGTTGTTGTCATTAGGATCAGGACCGGCGATATGTCTGTAAGCCTCTCTCCCGGTGTTTCCCATGGCCCACAAGCTCCTCCAAGTTTCTTTCTTTGTTGTTCGTATGATTGATTTGGTTGTTTGGAGAGTTGTTGCTGTGAATGGTTGCTCTTGTCGTGTTTCCTTCTTTGTTACATGTCCGCTCTGTCATTATCTGGTGTATTTGAGTGACTAGGGATCCACTGCATAACTAATCTTATGCCACAAGAAGTGATAAGCTGATAAGCATCCAGGGTTAGTTTGGCTAATCATTTCAGATTCATATTTGGAGCAAAACTCCCCGCATGAATTAAAAAGCGCATCGGCGGATCCATCTTAATAACATATGTAGACTCCATAACCTGCTTTGATGATGGCCTTAAATACTGATCCGTCAGTATAGACATGCAACCATTCTCATGAGACTGACTGGGTCAGAATGTGTCCAAGGGCATTGTATTGCACTCTGTCAAGAGAGCCTAGGTTTGTCTTGGAGCAGGTTGTAAGCAGTGAGTTGTTGTATTCTATCACCGAACTGACATAGCCAATGTACAAGTCTCTCAGAGCATCCTTGCCTAAGTGCTTTGTTCTTGAGGTTGCGCTGCCGATCAAGTGTGACTCCAACATAGGTGGGGTGTTCATATGTTGTCACTTGGTGTTTGTCTAGCCACAAGTTGATATTCTTCTTGACTACTTTATGGCTTTTGGTAAAGATAGTGTACAGTCTTTGTATAGTTGACCTTTAGTTTCCATGTTTATCAGTATTCATGCAGTCTTCTAAGGTCTCCATTTAGTCTCTGAGCTCCACTTTTAACATTCTCATGACTCTTCCATATTGCCAGGTCATCAGCGTAAAGAGGTTTCTCAGCTTAGATCTGGTCAGTATACAGTACTTCTAGGAGGACCGTGGTTGTATGGTCGTAAGTCGCATGTGTCGAAAGTCGAGGACAATTTTATATTTTGGCCGCGACAACGTAGGAGGAATATCGAGCGGTACATAAAAAGAACACATGTCATTAGGCAATATGTGGAAATTATTTTATTTAATAAAACACTCTTCAGTTCAGATGTGAAGTCAGTCCTATTGTGTAGCAGTGAAACATGGAGAACAAGAAAAACAATAATAAAGACGCAGCAAATGTGTGTACATGTGCTGATAAGGTTTAACATGCTACAATAATATCATCAATGTTGAGGTCATGAAAAGCACCAGATACACACTAGTGGTCCAAGAGGTGGGAAATACATTGTTGTTAGGTCTGACGCACGTCGAGGTAACTAGCTGCTACTATTACAAGACAAATCCCTTGTGACATTTCTAACAGGGGGAGGCGGGGGAGGCGGAGTGGCTACGAGCTATGGCGTCCGCCTCCAATTGTAGACGTACCGGGTTCAATTCCCAGTTGAGAGATTTTAATTTATGGACATTTGTTATAGAACCAGTGAGCCTAATGATGTCATACTCACCCCTAGTCTCCTGGGTCGTGAGATCTGATGCCTAGCCTTCTCAGATAATGGCGAACAACTAGGAGGTCCAATGTGCAAGTTGCGCACGTTAAAAATGCCTCGGCAGTTAGAAGTTGAAAAGAGTAGGCCATAAGGCCGCTGCCCTGGCAAAATTTAAAAATTAAAAACCTACCCCCCAAAAAAATATTTATAGAATGTGTGATTCCTACATAAACACATTGGGATTATCGCCGGTGCTAAGGAGTTCGTGCACTGTGCTGAGATCCTCCTTGTGCGATCTAAGGGAGGGGATCGGAACACTGATGGAGTTGTCCGTGTGCAGTGAAAAAAGTCCTTAAAACCAAACTAATGTGAAAAAAATAGACGGAATGAAGACCTTTACTTCACAGGGAACAGAAGACATGAAGAGAGAACTTGAATGAACGACTTGGTGTCAACAGAATGAAGACCTTTACTTCACAGGGAACAGAAAACATGAAGAAAGAACTTGAATGAACGACTTGGTGTCAACTGAATGAAGACCTTTACTTCACAGGGAACACAAGACACGAAGAGAGAACTTGAATGAACGACTTGGTGTCAACTGAATGAAAACCTTTACTTCACAGGGAACACAAGACACGAAGAGAGAACTTGAATGAACGACTTGGTGTCAACAGAATGAAGACCTTTACTTCACAGGGAACAGAAGACACGAAGAGAGAACTTGAATGAACGACTTGGTGTCAACTGAATGAAGACCTTTACTTCACAGGGAACACAAGACAGACAAGAAAGATAAAGAAGACATATTGAGAGAGAAGTTGAATGAACGTCACGTGGTGTCACCGTTGAATGAACATCACGTGGTGTCAACAAAATGAGGGCTTGTAATCAACGATGAACGGTAAAGTAATGATAATAATGAGACAACGATGCGGATTAACATTTTCTTCTCTTCTTTCCTCAGACGGTGCCAGCAACAACCACTGCTAGAGACTGTGATAGAATTCCTTGCATTTTCCTCTTTGCTCCTGTCTGTGGGTCTGACGGAGTTACCTATGACAACGATTGTTTACTGGGTGTTGAAAACTGCAAGAGACTTCCTAATAATCAGATCACAATTGTGAAAAGGAACGCGTGTATCACACTGAATACAACCCATACAAGTAGAGCATAATGTGGTTACCTCCAGGCTGTCTCACAGAATTCAGATAAATGCAAACACTTGAGTGTATCCTGTAGACATTTTTTTTTATTTTGAAACCCCACATTTGTGACAATATTTGGGCAATATGAGTGCAGGACTTGTTTCTGGACATTCTGGAATATCTGCAATAATTAATTTTTCAATTTTGAGTTTTCATTGAAAAATGACTTGGCTTCAGACTTTAGTGTAGACAATCTACTTGTTCAGAAATTTTGTCAATCTTTTACAGTTTTTCAACTTCCATTGTTGTACAATAGGTAGGTCAACTTGAAGAGTACTGACTAATTAGTAATCAAGAATTTCATGAGATCATCTTCTGGCAGTAACAAATGAAAGTATTTTTGGAAACTGTCTTCTACTTGACTGTTGTAATTTGCTCCGCTATTACATTCTGAAACGTTGTGTATCTGCCTTCGTTTAATTTTCAAAGCTCAAAATGTCAAGAAAGCATGCTTTAGAGTTGTAATTGTTTTGTTTGCAACAAAACAAGAATTTGTTAATTGTGGTCAAGGGATGAGAAGGAAAGAGCCCAATACAGTGAAGGGGTGGCTCTAATGCTGTCTAAGGAAGCACAGAAGGCACTTATAGAATGGGAAGCAATGGGACCCCGAATTATAACAGCAAGGTTTAAATCAGCCAAAAAGAAAGTAAATATAAACATCATTCAGTGTTATGCACCAACAAACGATAAAGAAGAATCTGTGAAAGAAGACTTTTACACCAGACTACAAAATGTCTTGGACAATAAGAAAAGAAAGGACATCACAGTTTTGATGGGGGACCTAAATGTGACAATAGGAACAGACAACACCGGCTTTGAAGAAATCATGGGAAAGCATGGATTAGGTATGATGAACGAGAATGGGGAACTATTAGCAAACTTCTGTGCTTCAAATCAACTAGCTATAGGAGGAAGCATATTTCCACATAAAAGAATACATAAAGCAACATGGATATTACCAGACCACAGAACTGAGAGCGTGATGGCCACTGACTGCTTTGTCGGTCGGTGGTTAAGGATCAAAGAAGACGACAGAACTGAGAATCAGATTGATCACATATGCATCAGCAAGAAGTTTAGGTTATCATTGCATGATGTGAAAGTATGTAGAGGAGCAGATGTGGTATCAGACCACCACCTTCTGTTGGCTAAAACAAAATTAAAACTCAAGAAATGTACAACAGCATATTAGCTACAGACAACAGTATAATGTGGGATATCTAAGAAATCTGGAAATATGAGAAAAATTTTCAATCACAATATCCAACAAATACCAAGTACTCCAACAGCTGGAAGATGAAGCAGATACGGAAGACCACTGGCAACAAGTAAATAATATATGGAACGAGACATGTGAAGAAGTACTGAGAAAAAGAGAACATCAGCACAAAGCATGGATAACAACAGAAACCATTAGTAAGATAGAAGACAGGAAAAACAAGAAAGCAGATTTAAACATAAGCAAAACCAGAAGCTCCAAAGCCAAGGCTCATGAAATGTACATAGAAGCAAACAAAGAAGTAAGAAGAAACATCAAAAGAAACAAGATGAAATATATTGGTGATTTGGCAAGGGAAACAGGAAGTTGCAGCCAAAGGAAATATGAGGGACCTGTACAACAACACAAAGAAGCTAACAGGAAAATATAAGCAAGCAAATGGTCTCATAAAAGATAAGAATGGAAAATTGCTTAGTAATATACAAGAACAAATGGAGAGAACATTTTGAGGAACTTCTCAATAGACCAGCTCCAACTAATCCCCCAGACATCCAGCCAGCAGAAGAGGAGCTACAAATCAGCTGTGAACGACCAAGTAGAGAAGAAATAAAGAAAGCCATAAAGCTTCTGAAAGATGGAAAAGCAACTGGTCCAGATTGTATTCCAGCAGAGGCCATCAAAACAGATATTGATACCTCTACAGAGATATTATACAAACTACTTGGCAAAGCCTACGAGAGAGAGGAAATACCAGCAGAATGGAAGGAAGGTTATCTGGTCAAGTTGCCTAAGAAGGGAAATTTACAAGAGTGCACAAATTAAAGATGAATAATGTTACTATCAGTGCCAGGAAAAGTATTAAACAGAATCATCCTGGAGAGATTAAAAGAATCCATAGACAAGCAACTGACAGATGAACAAGCAGGTTTTCGACAAAATAGATCCTGTACATACCAATTATCCACATTGAGAATAATAGTTGAACAAAGTCTGGAATGGAATTCATCACTATACATCGGATTCGAGGACTATGAAAAGGCATTTGACAGTGTAGACAGAGAATTGCTTTGGAAATTGATGAGGCATTATGGAGTTCCCATGAAGATCATTAACTTAATAAAGAAGACCTATGAAGACATGACATGCAGAGTTCTTCATGAAGGACAACTTACAGAACCGTTTAGGATTAGAACGGGAGTAAGACCGGGATGCCTCTTGTCTCCATTTCTTTTCTTACTAGCAATAGATTGGGTTATGAAAACATCGAAACCACACAACAGAAATGGAATCTAGTGGAATCTGACTAAACAGCTTGATGAACTGGATTTTGCAGCAGACTTGGCTCTTCTGTCCCATAACCATAATCAGATGCAAGAGAAAATAAAAATTCTCGATGAGAGTTCACAACAAGTGGGCCTGAAAATACACAGGGAAAAGACAAAGATTATGAAAATAAATGCAAGAAATGATAAAAAGGTTGAACTTGAAGAAACACCACTAAAAGATGTAGAATCGTACACATATCTTGGAAGTTATATAGACAAAGTTGGAGGGACAGACAGCGATATCAAAATAAGAATACAAAAAGCAAGAGGAGCTTTTATTGCATTGGGAAACATATGGAGAACAAGAGAAATCAAGTCCAACACGAAAACAAGAATCTTCAACTCAAATGTGAAGTCAGTCCTATTGTATGGCTCTGAGACATGGAGAGCAACAAAAACAACAACCAAAAAGCTACAGACTTTTATAAACGGGTGCTTGCGTAGAATAGAAGGAGTGAAATGGTATGACAAAGTCACAAATGTGGAATTGATGACAAGAACCAGACAAGGGCCAGTGGAACAAGAGTTGAGAAGAAGACGCTGGCGATGGATAGGACACACGTTGAGGAAACCTGTTGATAGCATTACAAGGCAGCCCTTGTTCTGTAATCTACAGGGAAGAGAGGCAGATGTAGATCAAAAACACATGGAGAAGAAAACTGGAAACAGAGGTGAAAATGATGAGGAAAACATGGAAAGAACTTGAGCGGATGGCACAGGACAGGAAGACTTGGCATGTGTTTGTTGAAGGCCTATGCTCCTTGGGGAGCTAAAGGGTAGTGATTGATTGAAGGACATGATTGATTGATTGATTGATTGATTGATGGTCAAGGAAATACGAATTTGCCAAATACAACCAACAGAAATAAGAATTTGTCAGATATAGCTAACAGACATAAAAGAAAATAATTGGTCTATTTATTGTGTTTGTTTTCTTGAGTGTGTCTGTACATTTTTGTGAGTGTGCGTATGTTAAAAACAAATTGAACGTGGCTATCATGTCAGGTTTGACACTTAACAATTCTAGTTCAATATATTTGATTGTACTTTTTTATGTGGTGCAGTGGGTTAAGTCCACCGTGACAGAAGTGGGGGTAACCTCACGGTTATCACCACGGGCACCAGCTAGCCACAAAGAGAAAAGGGTGCAGTTTCATGAGTTAGCCGGTGTTGGTTTCATGAGTTAGTCGGTGTTGGTTTCATGAGTTAGCCGGTGTTGGTTTCATGAGTTTAGCCGGTGTTGGGTTTCATGAGTTAGCCGGTGTTGGTTTCATGAGTTAGCCAGTGTTGGTTTCATGAGTTAGCCGGTGTTGGTTTCATGAGTTAGCCGGTGTTGGTTTCATGAGTTAGCCGGTGTTGGTTTCATGAGTTAGCCGGTGTTGGTTTCATGAGTTAGCCGGTGTTGGTTTCATGAGTTAGCCGGTGTTGGTTTCATGAGTTAGCCGGTGTTGGTTTCATGAGTTAGCCGGTGTTGGTTTTCATGAGTTAGCCGGTGTTGGTTTCATGAGTTAGCCGGTGTTGGTTTCATGAGTTAGCCGGTGTTGGTTTCATGAGTTACCCGGTGTTGGTTTCATGAGTTAGCCGGGTGAATGACAAGTTTAAGATGGACTGAATGGCTGCTGTAAGGACATCCCTTGCCTTGCTTCCCTGGTATGGTGGCTCTACCAGGGTGACCGAATATTTCCACCATTTCTTGCAAATACACCATGAGAATTTTAATTATACAGAATTATCGCGGGAGCTATGGAGATCATTATCTGTCGTCGATACCTACAGCAAATAAAATAAGGAAATACAAAAGTAGAAGAAGAGATAGGAGAGAGAAGAGGAGAGAGAGAAAAAGAAGGGCAGGAAAGAGAAGGTTCAGAAAGAAAGAAGATCGCATCTCGATGAAATATGTGCGTATAGGAAACTGGAATTGTCGAACTGCCAATCAACGTGCAACCATTAAACAAACACTAATCTATAATTTCGATATCCTCATGATCCATTTGAAAACCAATAGTATTATCAATTGCCCAGGCTACAGATGTTACTCCAATCCATGTGGGCCTGGAAGACGAAGGCAAGCTATATATGTAAAACATGAGCTCCCTCAAACGTGGCTGTGTTCAAGTTCCCAAACTAGTGAGGATGCGGAACTGAAGGGGATTGCTGTGAATATAGGCCGTCAGAAGTGGCGAGTCTAAAATCTATATGCTTATGTCGACCATTTTACTGCAGAGAGTGACTGGAATTTTCTGGCGGAATTGTCTGAAGATTCTAACATAAGGTGTTTAATTGCTGGCGATTTTAATGCTTGATCCAAGGAGTAGGGAACCATCACGGAAAATAGGCAGGGTATAGCTTTGAGCCAGGCATTACTTAACTAGAACCTTGCCATCCTGAATGATGGACGCCCAACTAAACTTGCAATTAAACCTGGGGATATAAATGGTGTGATAGATCTAGCATTCATCTCTAGTGTTGCCACCACCATGGCGCGCTAGGATGTATTAGGTGCACAGGAAAGTGATCACATACCTTGCATCATACTCATTGCAAAGGGTAAGATCACTAGACACACGAAACCTAAACAAACCTTCAAGTATCCTACAGGCTCACTCGAATGTAACAACCCTTTACACACATTGCGTCAAAATGCCAAACAACAGTCAGCGAGAACACCTTTCACCCAACCTCCCTGGTGGAATAACACAGTGGAGGAAGCATGGATAGAAAAGGAAAGAGCAACACAGGAATGGAATAAAGCACGAAACAAAAGAATGATGAATGAGGGAGAGGTTGAAGAGATGAAGGAGAAAAAGCAAAGAACCGTTAATAGATTCAAGAGCTTGGCAAGGTAGGCCAAGGATAAAGTGTGGGAGGACTTTGTGATACAGGTGGGCATGGGAAAAAACCCTACAGAAATTGTGGTCCTTTCATCTAAGAATGAATAGGAAAAGTGCAAGCCAACCCATCCCTAATATGAAAAGCTATACATGACTACGCATGAAGACGGACGAAGTGGAGGGAAGAGCATTATTCAATCGATATGTGGAGCAAACAGATTAAGGTGACAAAAGTGCCCGCCTGAAAATAAAGGACAGTGTGCTGGAAAATGCGCTAGGGGGCCAAATATAGTTCAATCTCATTTCTGAAGAGGAAGTGGTGGACATATTGAAAACCAGCAGAAATACTGCTCCGGGTCCTGATGGTGTACAATACCATAACATTAAACAGCTCGATGACACAGCCATTATAAATATGGTGAGTGATTTCAATACCAGCAAACAGAACAAGGTGCCGGAAGATTGGCTACACAGTTATCTTCGGCCACTTCCTAAATCTGGCAAGGATACCAAACTGATCAACAGCTATCGAATTATCACACAAAATGCACACATTGATAACGTCTTCTTTTTGGTGGTAATAGTGATAAAGACTGTTATACTTGGATACTGTATACTGGGTTTTATCAGTGTACGTTGTAAAGATGTACTGGGACTGAATAGTCAACTCAAACAACCGAGCACAGTGTCAGGTATACATGTCACCTTGTCCTGGGACACAATGAGGCCCTGACAAGAATACAGTGTTGACAATGAGTGTTGTAATGAATGTCAATACGCGAATGTGTGACTGTTCTGTGGAGTTGACTGAAGGTTCAAACACTCATTCATGCGTATCTAGAAGTTACTTATGCAGACCACTGTAGACGTTTCAATAGTTTAATATGACGCACACACTTGACAGAATGGGTACAGTTACATGAACACTGGTCGACGTCAATAGCATATTGTTGACCCACGGTGTACAATAACAAATTGGCATACATGTTGATGCAAATCACAATGGAACATCAGTATACAAACGTTCAGGGTTCCATATCTTATCTAAATGTTCATCAGGCCTTACTGACTGATCATGTCAGTTAACATATAATGTTTAACAAAATCTTCATCAGGCCTTACTGACTAGTCACGTCAGTTAATCAATAATGTTTACGGTGACTCCTAGACAGAACCTCCTTTAGCATAAGTGTAGCTTGCACCCTAGCGGAGAGTTCTTTAAATAGCATTCAGCAAATATCTTCTGAGCAAATGTTAAATCACCAAAGAATAGATTTTCCTTTCATAAGTGTGATCTCTTGATCATCATCGGATAATAAGGGCGTCCCTGTTCTCTGATAAATGATCGACAATACATAGCATTTCAAGATGGCTTCTAGTCTCGTAAACATCGCTCACCATAGCGATGTACGACAAAGCTCCAATAAAGATTCAATTCATGAATATCAAAGTTTCCACAAGCATCAGCATAATCTTGTCCTCATAATTGCTGTATAGAAACATAATCCGTGCTGCTAAATAATATGTCGTTCTGACACACTGACATAGGTAGATTCATGTAAACGTCTGCCCCATCTTAAGCCTAGGAATGAACGAAGTCAGCAAAAGTACGTTTACCTTGACATAAGAATACACTAGCAAGCACAAACGCTCTCCCGGCGTTATAGAATCACCACTGGGGAACTCATAGACTAAACAATCCTGGAAGAAACTATCTTCGTCCCCATAATCAAAAAGAGATCACAAACTTTGGGCAGGTCACCGACATGACTCCCTCCATAGGCTTTCTAACACCGAAGGACCAACTAACGTATCTTCATGCGCCGAAGAGCACCTGACCCCAAAAGTACAGTACAAGAAAAATAGTTCCACTTAAACATCCTAAGATATCAAGATATAAGACATACTCGTCCTACACAAACAAGAACTACACATAGATTCGGGCCATAGACATTCTGAAGCAAGAGCAATCTATTCCTAACCAAACACAGAATAGATTAAAGTAAGTCTAAATTCCTCCGCCGAGTTCCATTTTTAAGAACGCTACAAAGAGTGATAACTCACAGAATGAATACCCATTGCCTTATCTGAGTTCCGTCCGTTAAGACCGAAAAACGTGCATCCAAAGATAAATATCCTTATCAGACGAATAAATACATTTTACTTCTGTATGCGTAATCCGTGCGCCAAAAAGTATGTGCGCAACAGATTACCACACCCCCCGGGAAAAAAAATGAAAATCTTTTTTTTTTCATCTGAGAGCCACATACAATAGGCTCCCAACGCATAAATACTGCGCAGATGAGAAATATCTGGAATTATTTAAGCCAGATTAATGCAAAGTCGAAATATAGATCGACTGATGAGAATACATCTCATTCTCTCAGAGAAAGCATTTCTCTTAAGCATAAATGTTTCCAGGGAGGTGTCACCAACACATACTACTACACTTGCAATGACACAATGCATATAACAATTTCAGTTTAAGCATTCTAAGTACATGATTGACAAAAAGAAAAATCATCAACGGGTACTGGTGAATATATATATATCAATGAACGTAGTATCATTAAGAATTATAATGTGTATCTATCTTGATATAGAAAAGAAAAATCTGTTGTCGAGTTGGAAGTGTTAAGAACTCCAAGACTCAACAGTTAAGTGGAATCATGTGGGCATCTAGACAGAATGTCTGCCATCACATTTTCTGATCCACGGATAGCTCGTACCGAAAAATGAAAAGGTTGAAGAGCAATTGCATATCGAGTAGACCTCGAACTCTTCAAATTTTTACTCTGTATAGCCGTGAGAGCTTTCTGATCGGTTTCTACTATGAAATGTGCGCCTAGAAGGAATCTTTGTAATTTGAGAATTGACCATACCATAGCCAATAGTTCACGATCTAAGACCGAATAATTCTTCTCTGAGGAATTTAGTTTTCGAGAAATATACATTACAGGATGCAGAGATCCAGAGTACTCTTGCATTAGTGCCGCTCCTATCCCTATGGATGAAGCGTCACTACGAAGAACAAATGTCTTATCTTTAGTAGGTAACACTAAAATAGGTGCAGTAGAAAACATAGTTTTGATCTTATCCAAAGAGGATTGACATTCTTTAGTCCAATGGACTATATTAGGAGACCCTTTCTTTAGCAAGGTAGAAAGAGGTGCCATGATCGAGGACAGATTCGGAATGAATCGTCCATAGAATTGTATAAGACCTAAGAGACTTCGCACTTGTTTTTTAGTCTTAGGAATAGAAATGTTAAGTATTTTACTTGTATTATGGTCCTCTGTCTTTAGGAAACCATGACCGACACGGTGACCTAAGAAAGAAATTTCGCTAAAACCAATGCAGGCTTTAGAGGGTTTCGCTGTCAGGTTATACTCGCGTAGAGTAGATAGTAATTCAACTAACCCTGAATAGTGATCTTCCCAAGTATCGCTGAAAAGACAGATGTCGTCTAGGTACGCAATGACATTTGACCGATACTATAGAATTCTACGCATCCTGCGTACGAATGTAGCTGGTGTGTTCATAAGGCCGAAAGGCATGAAATTCCATTGAAAAAGGCCTCTAGGTGTAGAAAAAGCAGTAAAAGGTTTGGCGCGTTCAGATAGAGGAACTTGCCAATATCCTTTAGACAAATCTAGTTTAGTGAAAAAATGCGATTTAGAAAGCTTAGTAAGTAGCTCTTCTAGTAAAGGCATAGGTTCAGCATCAAACTTCGTGACTTGATTCAATTTGCGATAGTCAACGCAAAGACGTATGTTATTGTCTTTTTTTTTCGGACAATAACCATCGGCGAAGAATACGCAGAAGTGGATGGTTCAATTATTTTTAAATCTATCATCTCATCCAACTCCTTCTCAACCTGTGCTTGAAAATGTATAGGAATAGGATAAGGTCTGACTCTAATAGGATTATGGTCAGTTAGAATAATGTCATGTTCAATGACATGAGTTTGTCCAGGAATGTCAGTAAGGACATCCTGAAATGTTTGTAACATAGCTGAAATTTGTTGCTGTTCTCCTAGAGATAAATCGGGAGAAACAGTAACATTCTTCCAGGATTCACTAGAATGAAGTGGAATCATCGGAAGTGGAAGATTAACATCCGAAAAACTTGTTTCCTCATCCTGTATTACAGACAGTGATGAGTAATGACCATGTTGGACTGGTGAATCGTCCGTTGCCTGGAAAATAGGCTGTAAATAGTCCGGACGTTCATGGAATTCCGTAAGCATATTGATGTGGAAGGTTTTACGCTTCCCATCAATATCGACAATGTAGTCAACATCGGAAATTTTCGAGATTAAATCGTACGGACCTTTCCAAGAAATAAGAAGTCTGTTTTCCCTACAAGGTAGCAAAACAAATGCTTTGTCACCAGGACAAAGTTGTCGTAAGGTTCTTTTCTTATTGGCAAATTGTCTTGCTTTCTGCTTAGCAAACTCAGAAGAAGAAGTTGCCAATTTGCATGCTTCGATAATCTTTTCTCTTAGCGCGATGACATATTCATAAGAAGATTTCGTGTCATCGGTAATATTATCAGCGGTTATGAGATCATAAAGCAAAGACATAGGGCCGCGCGGTCGCGCGCCAAAGACAAGTTCAAAGGGCGAAAATCCTGTATGTTCATTGGGGACCTCTCTGTAAGCGAAGAGGGCCGCGAGTAAAACCCTATCCCAATCTTGAGGATGATCCTCAGTTATCTTCCCTAGCAAGTTCTTGAGTGTTCTATTTAGCCGTTCGACCATCCCATTGGACAAAGGATGATAGATACTACTCAAAGATCTCTCTATCTGCAGAGTCGACATCACTTGAGACATGGTATCCGATATTAGTTGGGTGCCATGGTCTGATAATATTTCTCCGGGGAATCCCAGACGAGAAAATATAAGCCACAGATCATCTGCAATGTCAGCAGTAGTAATACTCTTCAGAGGGATAGCCTCTGGCCAACGTGTGCACATGTCCACACACGTTAAGATAAACTGATGTCCTCTAGCAGATTTGATCTTAAATGGACCAATGATGTCTTTCGCCATTTTCTGAAATGGTCGAATAGGAATGTCTGCAGCCTGAATAGGTGCAGCATGGCGTGGACCTTTGGATGTGACTTCTTGACATACTATACAAGATTGACAATAAATCCGTATGTCTTTGTTCACAAAAGGCCAAAAGAAAGCCGCAAGAACTCTTGACTTTGTACGGGAAAAACCCATATGTCCAGCACACTGAGAGTCGTGTGCATGTTGTAAGATTTTAACTCTCAAATTCTTGGGTACAAAAATCTGAGAATGACTTGACTTGTCGGAGTCTTGCACCATACGCACAAGTACGCCATTCTTCATTGTAATCCAAGATTTACGCTTGGTATCTTTATTCGGATCACCTTTCGTTGCAAGAGTGAAGAATTTCTTTAGAGTCGGATCCTCTTCTTGCTGTTTTTATAAACGAGTCACGAGAAATTATCAAGGGATCATCTTGGTTGTGCACTTCATTATCTTCAGTAGGTGAAGATTGAGGCACATTAAGAGCTTGAGCTCTAGTGACTACAGCATTAGCGGTTTGCATATTCTGTTTTTCCCAAACGGAAATTTGTTGTGGAGTGCATTCTTTGACTCCGTGAATACGACCGATGATAAGATCAGCGATCGGATTCGGCAGAAGACATGCGTGTACATCTTCTGTAAAGAAAGGAGTAGCAATCCTAATGATAGCTGTAGAGTATTTCTCTAAGGTGCCGCCAAATGTCACACATTTGACTACTTTTCCAGTGGCACGAGAAGGATCTACGAGTGACTGCCTCACTCCAATGGTGGTGCACCCCGAATCGAAAAGAACTGCGACTGGAGTACCATCAACTAAACCTCTATTCAAAACAAGAGAACCTCTTCCATCATGTGCGATTGACGCAGGAAGAGCGGGAAGAGGATGGCCACAACTTAAAGTGGACACCGTAGTTGGTTCAAATAATGTTTTGCATTGGGGGCACTGAGATGCTCTCCCAAAATCAAAAGCGGAACAAGCCATATTATTAGCATCATTATTATCTTTAGTCTGTTTATAGGCTTCATGTGACTCTTGCTGTGCAGAGTTTGCCTGATAATGAGATTTATGTTTTTTGTATTGGGATCTACCTCGATTATTATTGCCTCTGTAATCATTATTATTCCCTCTATTGTAACCCCTATTTGGGTTTGAGTCATAATTCTCATGATTACCATTATCATATTCATTATAATGAGTATCTCTGTAATTATGATCTTGTTGACTCCAAGACGGATAACCCTGATAGTTTCTATAATTACTTCCTCTACGGAAATGCCTATAATTATGACCACCCCTGTGTCGAGGGCTGTCACTTGTTCTTCGATGAAATGATTGGTTTCCTTGGTTTTGATAAACTGTTATGGTTACCTTTTTTCCTCTTGTTTTGTTGTCCCTGAATTTGTGAATATTAGGGTTGTATGATGTTTGCTGATGCAATTATGACCTTCTTTAATCTTAGTGTTGCTAAGAGTATCGATTGGGCACAAATATTCTTGCAGCTTTTAGTCTTGGGTTTACGCTCATGTTCTTCGCAGACATAATTTGTGAGACGTGCTCCCTGACTGCCCTAATAACATCATAATTATCCTTGTCAGACTCTTCAACCAAACTTAAACTAGTCAGAGAATCACCTTTCAAATTTTCTGACAATTGATTCGCATACTGTGATTTATCCACATTATGAGCTCGACAGGAGCGTTCAAATCTGTCCAGCCAGAATGTTATATCGTCACTGGAGGGATTGAACGCTGGTATCTTGACCTTATAAGTAAAGGGTTTACCACTGTTACCATTTGACTGATTAACATTATTCATATTTGTCAATCTCAATTTTTCTAACTCAAATGCTAAAAGTTCTTTTTGATGTTCATGTTCTCTTTTTGCCTTACTCTCCTCGGCTTCTCTGTCTAATCTCTTTTGTTCAGCTTCAGCTTCTCTGTCTAATCTCTTTTGTTCAGCTTCTCTTTCTAATCTTTTATGTTCAGCTTCTCTGTCTAATCTTTTTTGTTCAGCTTCTTTGTCTAATCTCTTTTGCTCAGCTTCTTTGTTTTGTTTTTCCATTTCCATTTGGAATCTCTTTTCCTCAACCTGCATCTGCAGTTTCTTTTGTTCAAATTCTATTTCCATCTTTCTATCCTCACTTTTTTGTTTTCTCTCTTCAGCCTTCAGTTTTTCAATCTCCAATTTTTGAGCTTTTTCATATTGACTGTTAGCATACTCCTCTAATTCCTTACCAGACTTATCAAGGGATTTCCCTTGTGCAATAAAGTATTCCAATGTAGACATGATGTCTAATAATGATAGCAATCAGTTGACACAAAAATGTAATCTATCTCCTAATAAACAGGAGCAAGTTCTCAATGAACTTAATTAATTAGCTCACAATCCCAATCTTTGTGGGAGACAAGCCTTACAAAGGTCTTGTATACTTCCTTGTACAACAATAATAATAATCAAGTACTGGTCTATACTATAACATACGTGTAATCAACTATCTCTTATCATCTGTCAACCAAAGACATTAACAAAGGACAAGCATAAAAGACAATATGAAAACAATTGCAGAAATCAACTAAGTCAAATAGAGAAATCAATGAAAATAATCACAGAATCTGTGATGACAACTGCAATGAGATCAACAAGACAAATAACGCCACAGTGTATAAACATAAATGGTGTATAAAACTAAATTATAGGACAGAGTAGATCTACAAATACAAACAGATCAAACAAAACTAAGGAACACAAAATTATTAACAAAAACAACGAAGAAAGGAACACCGCATCACAATTAACAAAAATAGCAACAGATGTTGCCAGCAAATTTTCAATTAAGGAAATTGCTCCCTATAGAACACTAATAATAATAATAATAATAATAATAGCCCCTTCAGTCATAACTGACTATGGGAATGCGCCCCTGAGGTGGCAGCCCTCAGCTGCTTATTTTCCTGGTGCTCCTTTCGACGTTTTCTCCTCACCTCTGCTTCTTGTGTGAGCCTCTCTTCGCCCAATCTGAGGTGGTGCCGTAAATAGCATCGCCACTTATTGCGATCGGCAGCTTCATCCTCCCATGTTGCTGGATCCATGTCCAGTGCCCTCATATCTCTCTTGCACACATCTTTGAACCTCAGCTGTGGTCGCCCAACTGTTCTCTTGCCATCTGCTAATTGTCCGTAGAAGATATCTTTTGGGATGCGACCATCTTCCATGCGGCGAACATGGCCAAGCCAGCGAAGTCTGCGCTGTCTAAGCAGCGTATACATACTTTGAAGGCCAGCACGTGACAACACCTCGACATTTGTCACTTTATCTTTCCACGAGATGCCGAGGATGCGGCGTAGACACCGCAAATGGAAGGTATTGAGCCTTCTTTCTTGCTTAGCATAGGTCGTCCAGGTCTCGCTGCCATATAGGAGTGTGCTGGTGACGCAGGCATTATATACCGCAGCTTTGGTCTTCATTGTGAGTTTAGAGTTTCCCCAAACACGCGATGTGAGGCGGGCAAAGGTAGCTGCAGCTTTGCCAATGCGGCTGTCGATTTCTGTATCCAGTGAGAGTTTGTCATTGATGGTAGACCCTAGGTATGTGAAGTGGTGCACCACTGCCAATTCATAGTTATTGACAGTGATAACTGGTGCAGCACCCACATCCTGACTCAGCACATTCGTTTTCTTTAGACTTATTGTGAGGCCAAAGTCCTTGCATGCTTTAGTGAAGCGATTCATCAAGCTCTGAAGCTCCTGTTGGCTTTGAGTAACGACTGCAGCATCATCAGCGAACAACAAGTCTCTTATAGTGACCCTTCTGATTTTTGTTTTTGCCTTCAGCCTTGAAAGATTAAACAGACGGCCATCTGACCTAGTGTGAAGGCATATTCCTTCAGTTGCATCTCTGAATGCATGTTTCAAGAGTAAGGCAAAGAAGATTCCGAAGAGGGTCGGAGCCAGAACACAGCCTTGTTTAACGCCACTTCGTATATCAAAGGGCTGTGACGTGCTTCCAGCATATTGGACTGTTCCCTTCATGTCGTCATGGAATGACTTTATCATTTCCAGCATTTTAGAAGGGCAGCCTATTTTCAGGAGGATTTTAAAGAGTCCATCCCTACTAACCAGGTCGAATGCTTTTGTGAGGTCTATAAAGGCGATATATAATGGTCTTTTCTGCTCTCTTGATTTTTCCTGAAGCTGGCGGAGAGAGAAGATCATGTCTGTTGTTGATCTGCCAGCTCGGAATCCACACTGTGATAGAACACTAATACAGGACCAAAATGACTTGGTATATCCTATACTAGTCCCCTCCCAACCAGGCCCGCGGAAATATAAACTAATTTAATACAGAAACAAGTAACATGTAACATAAATACATATAGCATACAATATATAAATGCATATAATATAAAGCAATGTGTTGTAGAAGTGTCTGCAGAGAAGGCTCAGTATTACATTAATATGGTTCAGTTTTCAATCAAATTAAACTGCCACTTTATTAAATAATAGCTCTTTGTTTTAAATTATTATACAGTTCTGCAATATGAACACACAAGAAGATCCACCGTTGACGTGTAGACTTCTAAGTTCAATAGTACTTCTGCTAACACAGTTAAATGTCCACTTGTAAACAACTTGCCGTGCTACGCTGTCTGTTCTATGTAATTATGCCTGTACGGAGCAAAATGTCAACAAGCGGTGACCTAGATACAGTAATCGCTTCATAGGTCACGTGAGGAACTGTCAATCAAGTGTAGACTAACACTGCTGGTGTGTCGTATCAGGCGTCAGGGAAACGAACTGGTATGAGTAGCTGTTAACTTCTGGCAATGTCCACTGTGCAGGTTAAGCCCGGAAATCTGGCCTACCACATTGATAAAGTCTTCTTTTTTGGTGGTGATAGTGATAAAGACTGTTATACTTGGATTCTGTATACTGGGTTTTTATCAGTGTACGTTGCAAAGATGTACTGGGACTGAATAGTCAACTCAAACAACCGAGGTATACGGTTTCTGACTTCTATTCATGCGTACTAGAAGTCATACCTCCAATTTTAATATGACACGCATAACAGTGTAGCTTGCACCCTAGCGGAGATTTCTTTAAATAGCATTTAGGAAATATCTTCGGAGCGAATGTTAAATCACCCAAGAATAGATTTTCCTTTCATAAGTGTGATCTCTTGATCATCATCGGATAATAAGGGCGTCCCTGTTCTCTGATAAATGATCGACAATACATAGCATTTCAAGATGGCTTCTAGTCTCGTAAACATCGCTCACCATAGCGATGTACGACAAAGCTCCAATAAAGATTCAATTCATAAATATCAAAGTTTCCACAAGCATCAGCATAATCTTGTCCTCATAATTGCTGTATAGAAACATAATCCGTGCTGCTAAATAATATGTCGTTCTGACACACTGACATAGGTAGATTCATGTAAACGTCTGCCCCATCTTAAGCCTAGGAATGAACGAAGTCAGCAAAAGTACGTTTACCTTGACATAAGAATACCCTAGCAAGCACAAACGCTCTCCCGGCGTTATAGAATCACCACTGGGGAACTCATAGACTAAACAATCCTGGAAGAAACTATCTTCGTCCCCATAATCAAAAAGAGATCACAAACTTTGGGCAGGTCACCGACATGACTCCCTCCATAGGCTTTCTAACACCGAAGGACCAACTAACGTATCTTCATGCGCCGAAGAGCACCTGACCCCAAAAGTACAGTACAAGAAAAATAGTTCCACTTAAACATCCTAAGATATCAAGATATAAGACATACTCGTCCTATACAGACAAGAACTACACATAGATTCGGGCCATAGACATTCTGAAGCAAGAACAATCTATTCCTAACCAAACACAGAATAGATTAAAGTAAGTCTAAATTCCTCCGCCGAGTTCCATTTTTAAGAACGCTACAAAGAGCGATAACTCACAGAATGAATACCAATTGCCTAATCTGAGTTCCGTCCCTTAAGACCGAAAAACGTGCATCCAAAGATAAATATTTTTATCAGACGAATAAATACATTTTACTTCTGTATGCGTAATCCGTGCGCCAAAAAATATGTGCGCAACAATGTTGCCATTTCTGACATTCTTATTTCTTCTCAAAAGGAACAAGTTTAGACTGTTCTTCGTTCTTTTAAAGACATATTTACTGATTTACCTGTACATACTGACTTAATCACACATGACATAATTCTTACCGACCAATTAAAATACGACCATATCCGATCACGATACATTATAATGATGAGGTTGAGAAAGAAATTAAAAGTATGATAGATATGAGGATTATTTCACCACCATCATCACCTTACAGTTCTACAATTGTTTTAGTAAAGAAATCTGATTCGTCACTAAGAATTTGCATCGATTTTAGAAAACTAAATAAGGTTACGGTAACAGATTCCGAACCTATGCCAATTTTAGAAGACATGCTGCCTCATCGCAGGCATCATCTGAAGACAGCGACCAGACTTCTCAAGATTTATGAAGTATACACTACAACATAGTTACCAGAAGTAAATAGACTTTCCAGACCACAGAAACAGAATTCATTTGCTCAACAGTAAGGAAATAGAGTATACTTCAACGTGTATATCAAAAGTTTATGTTAGAGAATATGACAAGCATATTCCTCGATCAAGAAAATTCAAAGTATAACAACAGTTATCAACAGATCAACAGTTTATGTTCAAGAACATGACAAGCATATTTTTTGATCAAGAAAATTCAAAGTATAACAACAGTTATCAACAGATCAACAGTTTATGTTCGAGACAATGACCAGCACATTCCTTGATCAAGAAAATTCAAAGTATAACGACAGTTATCAACGGTTTCTCGAAAAAGATGATCATATCTTGAACTTTTTTCTCTAGCGTTTCCCCAAAGAAAACGCTCGCGAAAAGGGGGAGTAATGTTTAGTGCACATCAAGGGGTGAGAGAAATTTGAAGATTTGCTTCGCACCAAGATATGTCTCACATAAACGCAGAATATTGGGTTTAGGATCTAACGTATCGGCATAGTGAAGTATGGCGAAAGTTTGGGTATCTAGGAGATATTCCGCAGTGTTCGTCCAAGGTGGCTGTGTCCACTGAATTCAAAGTGTTCGTCCAATGGACTTGGAAAGTGTAGAAATTATTCTACTGAAATAAATGTGTGATAGACCTATCACTAAACAGGAGTCTGACTTGACTGAAACTGAGATTGCGTTACAGATATATTTAAAGGGAAATAAGAAAGTGAAGTTTCCATCATAAAAAGAATCTAATCTAACTTTACGTGCAGTGTTGGATCGAGTAATGTAACTTTCGTAGTGAAAACAGGAGTACGACAGGGATGCCCCTTATCAACAACATTTTTTTTGACAGTCATAGATTGGGTGATGCGCCAGACAACAGAGGGCAGTCCAAGAGGAATTAGATGGACAACGCTTTCTACACTGGAAGACCTGGAATATGCAGATGACATTGCAAGACTCGCCCATTCACATCAACACATTCAAGACAAAAGCGATAGACTGAATAAGTATGTCCAGCAGGTTGGCCTGAACATTAGTTTGAAGAAGACAGAGGTCATGACACTAAATGTTGACAATCCTGAGCCAATAAACACTAAGGAACCAGAAGTTAGAACAGACAGACACATTTACTTACCTAGGATGCATAGTAACACCTAACGGCGGAACAAGCAAGGACATTAACAACAGAATGAATAAAGCGAGAACAGCCTCTGCTGCTCTCAACAACATTTCGAAGTCTTCCCAGTACAGCACAAACACCAAATTAAGACTGTATGAGAGCTGTGTACTTTCTGTGCTTCTCTATGGTGCGGAATGTTGGAGAGTAACAGAGAAGGAAATGTCGAAACTGTCCTCCTTCTACACAATCTGCCTAAGGAAAATTCTCCAAATATTTTGGCCAAACACCATCAGCAACCAAGAACTACTTATTCGGAGTAACCAGGAGAACATGCACACCATCATAGCTGGCAGACGCTGGAGCTGGGTTGGCCACGTCCTCAGAAGGGACCCTGATACCATCACAAGAACAGTTATGCTATGGACTTCCGAGGGAAAGCGAAAGAGAGGCCGACCAAAAACAACTTGGCGGAGAACTGTGGAAGCTGAGATGCAAAGAATGAACCACAGTTGGGGCACTGTACGAAGGATGGCCGCCGACCGAGCAAAGTGGAATCAGTTTGCTGCTGCCCTACAAGACGCCACCAGGCGTGATGTCCGCTGACTGCTTTGACGGTTGGTGGTTATGGATCAAAGAAGAAGGAAGAAGAAAGTTAAACAGAAATACGGCTAAGATTGCCAGAAATGTGTGATAGATGTATCACTAAGGTTAGTATTAACCTCGAATAATTCGTGTAAGTCTAAACAACATCTGGGAATCCTCTCAGTATAGCTTACTCACTTACTTAGTCGTTCCCATTCTACCGTGAGGTGTAGAGGTTTGGAAGAGAGAGCGCCAGACTATCCTATCGGCTGTCTTCCTCCTGGCCTGGTTCCATTCTAGTCCTCGGTCCTTCAAAGATTGTCTAATGTTGTCCTCCCAGCGGACTCTGGGTTGTCCTGGGGGTCTGGATTCTTGGCTCTGTGTTTCCCATGCTTGTCGTGGTAGCCGGTCTTCTCCCATTCTGCAGACATGGCCAAACCATCTTAGTTGGGACTGTTCTACTTGGGTCTTCAGGGGGTGGGATTTAAGGCCTTGATGTATCGTCTGGTTGCGTACCATGTCTCTTCTTGTTACTTCAACCACCTTCCTCAGATACTTCATTTCTGAGGTTTGGATCTGGCTTTTGTGGGTTGTAGTCATTGCCCATGACTCGCATCCATATGTCAAGACTGGGACATAGGTGGAGCGGTATACATCCATCTTCGTTTTCTTACCAACCTCTCTCTTGCTGAGGAATCCTCGATTTATGGCCTGAAAAAGTCTCCCAGCTGCTGCTTTTCGAGTGGCCAACTCTTCTTTGATGCCTCCCTTTTGGTCAATAATAGCTCCGAGGTATTTAAAGTGGTCGACCTGCTCCAGGACCTGTTCTCCCAGCTTAATCTGATGTCTTCTTTCTTCTCGTGATATCACCATGGATTTTGTTTTAGAGCTGCTTTTGACCATCCCTCTCTTCTCCAGCTCTTCCTTCCAGACTTGCAGGTTGAATTGGAGATGTGCCTCTGATTTAGCAATCAGGGCAACATCATCAGCAAATGCCAGCTCTGAAATACAGACCTGTCTCATCTTCCAGTACCCCACTGAATATTTTCTTGTTCTCTCCTTACATGCCTTAATGACATCGTCCATGAGGAGTATGAAAAGGTAAGGTGACAGGATATCACCTTGTCTTACACCAGTGGTGGTCCTGAACTCTTCTGTCTTATGGTTTGCTGTCGTCACATAATTTCTGCAAGACTTGTAGAAGCTCTGTATAGCATGAATCAGAGGTGCTGGAATGTTCTTTCTTGCCAAACAATCCCAAAAATTTCTCCAGGGGACCCTGTCAAACGCCTTTTCCAGATCTATGAAACAAAGATGGATCTCACTCTTATACTCAAGGACCTTTTCACTCAGCTGTCTGAGTGTGAAGATTAGGTCTTGAATACTTCGGTTCGCTCGGAATCCACACTGGACCTCATCCAGTTGTGGCTCAGCTAGTCGTCGGAGTGTAGCTTATCGCCTTTACGAGCGACAATGTCTGGCTCTCTTGCATGTTGTGAAGTTGCTCTTCGTTCTGCACCATGTTTACTACTGAAGAACAATCAGGTGGGTACAAAAGGTCTCGTGGCTTCGTCCGTGTATGATTTATTGAAACTGTTGGGGCTGAGGGGACAGTCGAGAACAAGGGGCATTGAAGAGGCTTAGTGAAACTGTTGGGGCTGAGGGGACAGTCGAGAACAAGGGGCATTGAAGAGGCTTAGTGAAACTGTTGGGACTGAGGGGACAGTCGAGAACAAGGGCACTGAAGAGGCTTAGTGAAACAGTTGGGGCTGAGGGGACAGTCGAGAACAAGGGCATTGAAGAGGCTTAGTGAAACTGTTGGGACTGAAGGGACAGTCGAGAACAAGGGCACTGAAGAGGCTTAGTGAAACTGTTGGGACTGAGGGGACAGTCGAGAACAAGGGCATTGAAGAGGCTTAGTGAAACTGTTGGGACTGAGGGGACAGTCGAGAACAAGGGCACTGAAGATGCTCAGTGAAACTGTTGGGGCTGAGGGGACAGTCGAGAACAAGGGCATTGAAGTGGTTTAGTGAAACTGTTGGGGCTGAGGGGACAGTCGAGAACAAGGGGCACTGAAGAGGTTTAGTGAAACTGTTGGAGCTAAGGGGACAGTCGAGAACAAAGGGCATTGAAGAGGTTTAGTGAAACTGGCTGGGCTGAATGGACAGTCGAAAACAAGGGCATTGAAGAGGTTTAGTGAAACTGTTGGGGCTGAGGGGACAGTTGAGAACAAGGGCATTGAAGAGGTTTAGTGAAACTGGCTGGGCTGAGTGGACAGTCGAGAAAAAGTGCATTGAAGAGGTTTAGTGAAACTGTTGGGGCTGAGGGGACAGTCGAGAACAAGGGCATTGAAGAGGCTTAGTGATACTGTTGGGTCTGAGTGGACAGTCGAGAACAAGGGCATTGAAGAGGTTTAGTGAAACTGTTGGGGCTGAGGGGACAGTCGAGAACAAGGGCATTGAAGAGGCTTAGTGAAACTGTTGGGGATGAGGGGACAGTCGAGAACAAGGGCATTGAAGAGGTTTAATGAAACTGGCTGGGCTGAGTGGACACTCAAGAACAAGGGCATTGCAGAGGTTTAGTGAAACTGTTGGGGCTGAGGGGACAGTCGAGAACAAGGGGCATTGAAGAGGTTTAGTGAAACTGGCTGGGCTGAGTGGACAGTCGAGAACAAGGGGCATTGAAGAGGTTTAGTGAAACTGTTGGGGCTGACGGGACAGTTGAGAACAAGGGGCATTGAAGAGGCTTAGGGAAACTGTTGGGCTGAGTGGACAGTCGAGAACAAGGACATGAAGTGGTTTAGTGAACCTGCTGGGGCTGAGTGGACAGTCGAGAACAAGGGCATTGAAGAGGCTTAGTGAAACTGTTGGGGCTGAGTGGACAGTGGAGAACAATGGCATTGAAGAGCCTTAGTGAAACTGTTGGGGCTGAGGGGACAGTCGAGAACAAGGGGCATTGAAGAGGCTTAGTGAAACTGTTGGGGCTGAGGGAACAGTCGAGAACAAGGGGCATTGAAGAGGTTTAGTGAAACTGTTGGGGCTGAGGGGACAGTCGAGAACAAGGGGCATTGAAGAGGTTTAGTGAAACTGTTGGGGCTGAGGGGACAGTCGAGAACAAGGGGCATTGAAGAGGTTTAGTGAAACTGTTGGGGTGAGGGGACAGTCGAGAACAAGGGTCATTGAAGAGGTTTAGTGAAACTGTTGGGGCTGAAGGGACAGTCGAGAACAAGGGGCATTGAAGAGGTTTAGTGAAACTGCAGAAAAGGCATCTTGCTGGCTGTGGAACAACCGCAATGTGCTATGGAACTAGGGACAGTAAAATCTAGCCCCTGATGTTGCAATTTTTCTAAATCCGCAATACACGTTGTTAAGTTTTTCGTTGTTTTAGTGAAAGGAGGGAGGCTCTACCAGTAACCCGCGATATAAATTATATGAAGTGTCGGGTGCAGTTAGATTTCAGTTGATCGCTCGAAATGGATTCACGCTTCATTGGCTTTACCCAGTTGTGTCAGTGGTGTGATGCGGAACAACCGTAATAATTTGTCTTTACTTTGTTACTTTCACAATTGCCTCCGGCAAAATTGTGGATTTTGAATCTGCGACCAAGGTGGAATGGATTCATTTGCTATACAAGACAACAGGAGGCTGAGACACTTGGGAGTCATGACCCAGGTGAGCCCGCCCCCCTTAGATTGTAAAAGAGATTAAGGGTCCGAAACACTTGATAGACGGGGGGACTACTTCTGATTATCACGAGGAACAATAAAATATATAAATATATAATCAAAACTATCTTGCACCTGCAACCAAAAGACATCTGTTATTAATTGTTGTTGATGCTGCAAGAGTACAAAGAAATCACTCAGTTATAACAACTCATATTACCTGAATCTTAAATATCTGTACTTCACATTACACTCAATATTAACACTGCAAGATCACATCTAAGTAACTATATATCACTACTCAATTGATATCTGACAGTGTCACCTTCCGCTGCACAGCACGTATATAAATTCACACCTACTGTTTCTTCTTTGATCACGACGTAAACAGGTGGCTGGGGGAAGAATAATTTTGTCTTGAGCTCGCGAGCTGATGTCCCAGTTGACTGGTTTTTGCTGTAAACTCGCCGACTCTGTTGTTTACGATGTTCCACTAAATGTTGTGGGGAATCTTTCTTCGCTATTAAAGTGGTTTCTGCTCCATCCGTACCATCTTTGTGTTGCTGTTTATTGTTGCTGCTCCCCGAGGGTGGTCTCGGCGCCAATTTAAAATGTGTGGTTGCCTACTCGCTGATAGCTTTACTACCTCATCACGTGTCTTACATGTCCAGGTTGTTTACCTCAGTAAATGAACAACAACTGATGACTGACATGTAGAGTAGTCACATGATACAATCAACAAACACTCCATACACAATGGCGAAAAGTCGAACAGTAACTTGAACATATGTTATGGCCATGACCTTGTAAGTCGTGGTGACATCTTCCCACCTATAAAGTAAGAAAGAGACTTCTTCAGTGTTATATAGAACCAATCCTGACATATGACAGTGAGTCATGGACAATCTGTAAACAAGCAGGGAAGACACTAGAGGCCACAGAGATGTGGTTTGACAGACAAACGTTAAAAATACCAT
The DNA here is from genome assembly GCA_024509875.1 of Oreohelix idahoensis. Taxonomy (NCBI): domain Eukaryota; kingdom Metazoa; phylum Mollusca; class Gastropoda; order Stylommatophora; family Oreohelicidae; genus Oreohelix; species Oreohelix idahoensis. The sequence continues at coordinate 23,621 of JAMPIV010021576.1, read as the reverse complement.
GGACAGCCAAAAATAACTATGAGGATGTCCTAACAGAGGCCAATGACCTAATTAAACTTATTTCACAAGTTAGATAGAAGCAGTTCACTTTTTTGTCATGTTGAGAGAAGAGGAAAGGTGGAATATATCGTAATGACAGGTAAGATTGAAGGAAAAAGAGATAGGGGATGATATACTGGACAGTTTGACATCGTGGTTTGGAAAGAACGAACGAACGAACTTTATTTTTAAAGGGTTTAGAATTGGGCACGCAGACCCGTCTAACATTCTGCCCTTCCATTCTCACTTACCTTCCATACTGAATCCATTTATTCTCACAAGTAGTAAATATTACTTAAATAATAAAATAAAAGACAACAAAATAAAATCCCAACATTGTAACAGTACAATAACAGTTACACAGATTTACAGTACCTTATTAATACTAAGCAGGACACAGTTATCTTTAAAACCTACTGTGACGTACGTCTAGTTTGACAAGTGAATTTTCCCTGATTCGATGGATGATTAAAGGGACTTTGGCTTTTCATAACATTAGAACCCCTGAACATCAGTATTGTTGTAACTTTTCATCAACGAAGAGTAGCGGCTATGATCAAAGCAGTCAAAGACGATCCCCAGAACAGAGAAGCAGAAATTTAGCATCTCCGTGCGAACACTGAACCGTTCGCAAGATGGACACGAGCGGTCAGAAGAAAGCTTCTTGCAGACTTCGCACCTCTGTGGCAACCGGCAGGCTTGCCCGAAAGACTATGGAACGGGAGAGACGGAGCGCTCAGCGTAGCGGATACGATCTGAGGAATCAGGAAACTCACCGCGAACGAGGCTAGTCTCGCAGAAATTTAGCATCCTCGTGCGAGCAGCCTGAGTCGAACGAAGATCGGAAGCCAGTCGGGCCATCGCGGTTAGCATGGCGGCTAAATAACTTCGACTTGCCCTGGGATCTGAAGAGGCGCGAAATTTTTACACGACCCATTTAACTTACATTCCCGTTAGATATATACAGAATCTGAAAAGGGCAACTTTATCATTCGGTCTGACAGAATTTTAAGATTCACTAGCATATTTAATCTAAATTGTTGGCTATTGGAGTTAAATTCTTTTCTGTGCAGACGGTAATTTATACTTTAGCTTCGAGTGATCAGTGGATTAGTTATTTCATATTTATTTCACTGGATTGTGGTGTAAATTTAAACTTATTAAATAAACCCATTTTCAAAGTTCCAGTGCAAACTAAATGTTACATCTATAAGTTAATTTCCTAATACAATAGCCGCGTAAATTAACTGTGCAGCCGATTAAGGGAATTATAACTTTAATACAGTTTAGTTCCGTATAAATAGATGTGCTTTTAATTAGTAACCTCACGGGAGCGTTTCTTGTATTTATTAATTGTAGACGCGAATGCATAACATAGTCTAACTGTAAATGTATCGCGCGTTAGATCTTAATACGATTTTATTGCATTTCAGGTTTTATCTTCTATACAGAATTGATCTTTCGACCTTGCATCCCAGCAATTAATTAATTATACACTGAGCTCTGCCAACTCAGTCGATTACTCCAGTGACTTATGAACATATTTGAAATTTAATCTTTGTGGCGATCCTGTTGGGATTCAGCTATCTGAAGTATACAGAAACAAAGCAAACCCAAAGACTGTTTTAAAATCCCTATTCATAAAGTCGTTTTATAGTTATCAAGCTGGAAGAAGAACAGTTGCCAGTCGCAATCGTTTTACTTATTACTCAAATGATGAGAAAGAACATAGATTTCCCTGACACTGTCTGTCAAGCATAATCATTGGATTTTACCACCACATGAAAAACTTACCTCAGTGTTTTGTAGTTTGTGACATTACGGCAAAAGAAAGTTATCTCCACCAGCTGTGCCAATCTTAGAAACCGAACCATACCTCCCACCTAGCCAAATGCCTGTGCCATTCATTAGGAAATTTTATCTAACAAACCAACAGTAGCCTTTACGCTTCACCGTCTGGCGATTTTTGAGACTATTAGCTACCAGCCCACCTCGTTAAATCTGGGGCCTGACACAGAAGAAATAAAAAGACAATTTCCATTGTTCTACGGTATTAGCTACAGTTGTAAAATTCCTAAAGTGCCAGAATTCACAACTTGGTAAGTCTGTGTGTGTGACTGTGTGTGCTGGCCAGCCCAAGCGTGTTTTTTTGAATGACAGGAGATTTATTAATCTTTTGTTTTACCCTTATAATTAGTTCGTCCTAGTATTAAGGGGTATTGTATACATTGTACGGGATTTCTCCTAGCGGGATTGTTTAACTGTGTTCATTCCCCCCTTCCGTAAAGTTTTGTTAGATAAAGGGAAACATTTGAGAACCCTAGCTTTTCCTCTACCCCCTTATCACTGTAACCCCTTGCCTCAGAGTAATAAATTTACCATTGGGTTAAATTGCCTGTCTCTGATCACCCCCCCCCCCCTTCTCGTCTTTGGGACCGGGTCTTTTCTGTTAGTAAATACAAGCGGGAAAAGGTGTATTGGATACTTCTCCTCAACCCCTCCCCCTTGTCATTTTTGTATTCTGTAACCTTTGATTTCTTCATGTAAATTGATAATTATTTGTGACTTGATTTTTTATGATAATAAAAGTATTAAAACTTTGTTAGCATTTTGTGTCGGCTGGCCCAAATCCAACATTCCTCATATTTGTTATCGTAGTCTGTATTCATGTACGTTGAGCGTCAGAATCACCAAATCGGTGTGTGCGCCTGAGCGACTGGAACTGACAAACAATTGTTTGTTCAGAAGAGTGGTAGGAATAGTTTTGAGAGACAAATATTGTCGTAATAAGAGACTGTCCTTACTCTTCCCAGCACTTGTGAATCTACTACCTCACTTTCCTAAATCCTTATTCTCACAGAGCCTTCACTATCATTCTAAAGGGACCAATATCCATCAGAACTCTCTCAGATAAAATTACGACACCTACATATGATGTTGTGTAATTATTTAAGAACATTACTAAATTAGGGTGGCATATAATCTGCACTCATGAAGTATTTGAAAAGTCTGTGAGTGAATGAATATGGACTAAGAAGTCAACAGCAGAATTGATAAATTGTACTGGAGACAGGAAGTTGTGGAGAGACATGATCTCTTACTCCACAAGGCATGGTACTTGTATAAGAAAGGTAGTCCCATAGCACATACTGCCATAGAGGAATGAAGTGATAGAGACTTGACTATACTAGGTTCACCATCGACAGATGTCGTTACAAGATTGCCTTCATCTCAGACATGTACCCGTTAACAGCTGGGTATCATGCTACTGTGAATCGAACCACTCTGTGAATCAGAGTCAGACGTTACTAAATTGTCCTTTCAAATTTAAAAGTGCATTAATTTACGTATACCTAGTTTTGTTAGTGACTAGAAGCAAACAGATGGCGTTGTTATAAATCCTTGTTTCATGTGAACCGTTATTTGTAGAACTGATTCAATACCGTTTTATTGGTTTATATACTTATATTCCTTACCAGTTTTACAGCAGCCCCTTAATTTATTTGCGTTGTTATAAAGTTGCGCTGGACACAAACAGACGCACTCCGCTGTCACAAACTGAAGTAGTCGGACCTAGCATATTCTATTTTTACTTATATTAATTTCTAGTTAAGCTGAAAAACATTTGTCAGAATTTTCTAAATTTTGTGTTCACTAAAACCAGGTTAGAATGACACTCACAATAACTGTCATGGCTTTTTTCTGTCTCTCATTCACGTCGTTGGTAAGTAGGTAGTGGAGATATATGTTTTTCTTTTATATAATCTGTGAGTGAGTGACCTGGTGAGTAAACGGGTGTTTGAATGAGTAAGTGAGTGAGTACTTTAGTAAGTGAGTGAGTGAGAAAATATGGATTCAGTAAATGATTGAACGAATAATTGTGTCTATGAGTGAGTAACCTTGTTAATGAATAAGTGAATGCATTTTTTTCCAGAATGCTTATGTGAATGAGTAGTTAAGAGAGGCATTGAGTTAATTATTCAGTACGTGTTAGAATGAGTTATCGAGTCACTCAATCTGCGAGTGTATGAGTGAGTTAGTGAGTCAGTCAGTCCAAAGAGCGAGTGAGTGAGTTAGTGAGTCAGTCAATAAATGATTGAGTGAGTTAGCGGGTCAGTCAATCAATCAGTATGTAAGGGATTTAGCTAGTCAGTGATCAGTAAGTGTGTTAGTGAGTTAACGAGTTACTCAATCAATGTGTTAGTGAATTAGCGAGTTAGTCAATAAAGGAGTTAGCGACTCAGTTATTTATTAATTGTATGACAGAGTTGCAAAGTCAGTCAATCAATAAATGTGTGTAATTTACAAAATCGGTAAATCAACGAGCATGTGAGTAGTTTAGGAAGTAAGTAAATCATTGAGTGTGTGAGTGAAATAGCGAGCAGGCAGTGAGTGAGTGTGTAAGTGTGCTGTCGAGTCAGTCAATCAATGAGTGTGTAAGTCAGCGAGTCAGTCAGTCAAAGAGTTTATGAGTGAGTCATCAATATAGTCAATCAATGAGTAAATGAGGGAGCTAGTGAATCAGCCAATCAATGACTGCGTAAGTGAGTTAGCGAGTCAGTCAGTCATTGAATGTGTGAGTCATTTAACGATTCACTTGAACAGTGAGTGGGTGTAAGAGTGTGTGAGTGATTTAACGATTCACTTTAAAAGTGAGTGGGTGTAAGAGTGTGTGAGTGATTTATCGATTCACTTGAACAGTGAGTGGGTGTAAGAGTGTGTGAGTGATTTAACGATTCACTTGAACAGTGAGTGGGTGTAAGAGTGTGTGAGTAATTTAACGATTCACTTGAACAGTGCGTGGGTGTAAGAGTGTGTGAGTGATTTAACGATTCACTTGAACAGTGAGTGGGTGTAAGAGTGTGTGAGTAATTTAACGATTCACTTGAACAGTGCGTGGGTGTAAGAGTGTGTGAGTGATTTAACGATTCACTTGAACAGTGAGTGGGTGTAAGAGTGTGTGAGTGATTTAACGATTCACTTGAACAGTGAGTGGGTGTAAGAGTGTGTGAGTAATTTAACGATTCACTTGAACAGTGAGTGGGTGTAAGAGTGTGTGTGAGTGATTTAACGATTCACTTGAACAGTGAGTGGGTGTAAGAGTGTGTGAGTAATTTAACGATTCACTTGAACAGTGAGTGGGTGTAAGAGTGTGTGAGTGATTTAACGATTCACTTGAACAGTGAGTGGGTGTAAGAGTGTGTGAGTGATTTAACGATTCACTTGAACAGTGCGTTGGTGTAACAGTGTGTGAGTCATTTAACGATTCACTTGAACAGTGAGTGGGTGTAAGAGTGTTTGAGTAATTTAACGATTCACTTGAACAGTGCGAGGGTGTAAGAGTGTGTGAGTGATTTAACGATTCATTTGAACAGTGAGTGGGTGTAAGAGTGTGTGAGTGATTTAACGATTCACTTGAACAGTGAGTGGGTGTAAGAGTGTGTGAGTAATTTAACGATTCACTTGAACAGTGAGTGGGTGTAAGAGTGTGTGAGTGATTTAACGATTCACTTGAACAGTGAGTGGGTGTAAGAATGTGTGAGTGATTTAACGATTCACTTGAACAGTGCGTGGGTGTAAGAGTGTGTGAGTCATTTAACGATTCACTTGAACAGTGCGTGGGTGTAAGAGTGTGTGAGTAATTTAACGATTCACTTGAACAGTGCGTGGGTGTAAGAGTGTGTGAGTGATTTAACGATTCATTTGAACAGTGAGTGGGTGTAAGAGTGTGTGAGTGATTTAACGATTCACTTGAACAGTGAGTGGGTGTAAGAGTGTGACATAGCGCGCCTATCGTTATCGCCCTCTATCGTTTTTGTCATCTTTCTTATTTGATTTCTGTCGCGTTTTACTCTTTCATTGTGACATTTTTTACTCTGAGCCACTCCTAAACTAGTTTACGTTTCGCCAGGTGAATCGTAATAATGCCGGGTGCAACAAAGGACTTGTGACACGAAGAAAGTGTATATGAATAAAGAGATTAACAAATTTCACGCAGAGAATGACACTAGAAGCAACCAAAATTATCAGTAAGCTTTGTGACAGAGATGGCATGGGTTTCAGCATTAGCTGGCCAATCATCAAACACCTGTTTGTCTTGCAAAACGGACATGCAGGATGGCATTGAAAGTTTGTTGCGAGAGCCCACTTCCTTTAAGCTAGTGACACGCACTGACAGGGGCAAAAGAGAGCCAAGGTCTAAGCGAACAGATGGACTCTTGGTCATTAGATTATAGAATATCAGACAAGAATAAAGTCGAAAACACGGCTTTGTTGTTGGTCTTTTATGATGCCATTCAGGCGTAAGTGTTCAGTGACTGGTATTTTGGACTGGTCGATGGTAAGGATCAAGTAAAGATCATGGATGTATAAGAAAGAAAGCTTCAGTAAATCGGTGGGGAGAATGAGACATGAGGCTTGGTATTAATTGTAAGATTGGAAGGTTGGCTACAAGACCGATGTAGGGTATGTATTTGTTAGGTATCCTATGATTTGAGTATATGTACAGGTTATAAATAAGCGGTTTGTTCGTATGTTTAGACAGGACTTAGAATCTTCAGGCAAAAGTTATCTTGGATAAATGAAATCTGGACTAGACACTCTGTCAATTTCTAGCGTTTTGATCCCCCACGAGATTGGTGGAAGATGCACTTCTGGGGTAGAGGGAAAGGCAATGACATACTTGAAACAATTACAGTTTTGTAAGGGACAGTGATAAGAACCCACTAAAAAATCGATATATTAGAGACAGGTGGGGTAATGGGTCTCTCATGTAACACAAGTGACTTAGATGGAGGCGGAGTAAAAATTCAGAGAATCGGCAGTTGAGAGTATGTATAAAGCAGTCAGTTTCACCGATACTCGATGTGCAGTTTTGATTGCCACTTTGTGTGTGTCTTCATATCCCCAGAATTCTGGGTCTAAAGTATATTTTAGTGTTAATGATATATCCAATTGGTAGCGTTATAGCTAGCATTAAAGTGTGATAGCATATGACCGTAGGAATGTGATGAGGATTCTTCTATTTCTACCTCGCTGAAATCTTTAGATTCAGGACCCGATAAGGGTAAATGTAAGAATGATATGTCCGAATGAATGCTTTGGTGAAAAATAGGTATAATGATATGGAAATTAATTGTGTGAGATAAATGTGAATCAAAGTTCCACAGTAGAGTATGAGCGTATGAGACTCCGGTAATAATGGAACCTTTCCTCCTGCTATTCAACCGTGTTGGATTGAGAATCCTGAAATAGGTATAGAGAAAAACGTGTATGAACTACAGGTTATGACTAAAGGCTGTAATGTAAATATGCTATGCCAACACACACTTAGAATCCAGTATAAAATGTATAGATGACTTGTTGATTGAAATGAGTGATACCTATGCGAAAGTAAGGAAAAGGTACAAACATACCCAGCTAAGATACTTTATCGACTTTATGGATTGGGAAGAAGAAACCCAGGCTGGCATAGAGGAGATAGACTTATCCAAGTTCTAGCAGTGAAAGAAGAAAAAAACCAAGCTGGTTCATATGTGAAGACCTGAGAGGACATAGGAACCAAGTATTAGTACAATGGAACCAGCCCAGTGAGGATATAAAGGCAAACCTCGAAACGCCAGATCTGATAGCTGGGTAAAGGTAGATATCAAGTCAACAGAGCTTTAGCTAAGGTAGAGAAGATTTACAGCTATGGCGCCTGACTTATGAAGCTTTACGCTGATAGAGCACATCACAGCTTAAGAAAAAAGAAACCCAAGCGTAGGAGAGTCTGTTTATGAAAAAGAGCAAAGACCAACAGGAAGAAAGGAGGAACCCCAGATAGAGATATCATCGCTGAAAACAACAGATATAAAACAGAAATATTTAATTCGAAGTCAAAAAAATAAATACCAACAGTTTTGACAGAAACCATGGAGCGAGTATAGGAACGAGAAACCAGAAGAAAAAAGCAAACGCAAAAGGAATGTTAAAAACAGCATACAATCAGCAAATGCAAATTTACTAAAAAGGAGTCTAAGAAAAAATCAAATTGGATGACAGATGACATCTTGAATAAAAATGGCAGAAAGAAGGAAGCAAAAAATTACTCCTAGAATATAAAACAAGTAGACAATGGACATAAGTACTATGTGTAGGAGAAGCAACAAGTAAACGGTGGATAGAAACAAAATGTAAGAAATTGAAGACTTGGAAGCGAAGCCATGACCAAGAGATATGCATGAAGAAATAAATCAAAGGGGAATGATACGTACTATACTGATTATACAGTGTGAATTCAGGGTTGTCGCACTTGTTAGCTGGTTTAATTGTGAGTTGTTTAAACATTTATATGTTAGAAAACAGAGTGTACAGAAAGCGTGTGAGCGCTGTTCATGTAGTTATTCTGTACTGGTTTCGGGCGGCTGTGAATAGCTCACGGGGAGTCCGTGAACAGCCGAGTCCGGTGTCTGTTTGTGCGGGAGATGTGTCATCCCGTGGCAGTCTAAGTTGGGCGGTTGACTGGAGTCAGCCCTGTATCTTGTGTGTGTTCCCAAGGGTACTGTAAGAGAACGATATTTGGCCATTTTTCGAGGTGTACTAGCACTTGCCTATTTAGGTGTGTTTTATCTGCCGATAAGAGGTTATAAATCTGCAGATAAGGGGTGATAAGGGAAGAATATGGTGTACTTTATGTTAAGGACATGTGCTGAGGCCTTGGTGTCTACAGGCCGATTTTTTGTATCATATTTACCTCCCTTATAGAGTTCTATTGTGCAGGAACGGCGCTAGGAGATAGTAAGGCCATTGTTCCTTATGGAGGGAGAGTTTTCTGGAGATTATAAGGCCAGGAGTTGTGTGTAGGCCAGATTACTTATAGACTACAGAGCGGGGACAGTCTTTTGAGTATATATAGATTTAAGGATTCCATGAAAACAGATATCAGAGTTTATTAAAGAGATTATAAGGCCAGGAGTTTGTGTAGGCCAATTACTTATAGACTACAGAGAGGGGAGGACAGTCTTTTGAGTATATATAGATTTAAGCTGGGTGGCGTTTTGTAACTGCAGTGTCAGCAGTCGTTCTGGTGGAACATTAGAACTGCGAATATATATAGATCTAAGCCTGGGTGGCGTTTTGTAACTGCAGTGTCAGCAGTCGTTCTGGTGAATTTACTGATGTAACATTAGAACTGAGATGTAAACAGGGTTTACATCATACTGAACAGCTGTAACGTTCTGCGCAATTGATTATTATTGATTTTTGTGTATCCTGTTGTACCTGTGTAGTGTATCGTATCGGATTGATGTTGCTGTGTAAATAAATGATGTGCTGTCAATTGGAAATGAACACTAGTCTGATTCGTTGATCTATGCTTGACAGTACAGGGTGAGTGACTGTACCCTTCATACCACTCACTACAGACTGTATACACAGGGACAATACAGAGCTAACCTATTTATCATCTGCTCTGTGTGGGCGCATGTCCTACAACAGTCTAATCACTTCAACAGAGAGATACTTTACCAAATATACATCAACAGAACTTTATCAAATAGACCACGGTGATAGACTTCACCACCATTTGTATACCCCACCATTTTTCAACTATAACATTTGGTGGCCAACCTTACGGGCGTTAGACCCATGACTTCGCGTTGTAAGATTGTTTCTACGGAACTTTGACCTGTTTAAGAGTGTGCCCTGTGTGTGGCGTAAAGTACTAAGAAGTTCTCGCATTGGCCACGGTAGCTGTGGGCGTGGCTTGGATTTAGAACACCTTTTCTTACTTCTACATTGTTAAGAAACAAAGGCGAATCTTCTACAGTTTTTGTGTCGATCGTGACCTGTAATCGGCAACGCCTCTACTATACACAGACAGTAGTGTGTCACTCATGACCTGTAATCGGTGACACGATGATGCGTCTTGTGTTTACATGCCTCCATATGACATTTCCGCAACGTTTCCAGTTCTACGTTTCGTAGAGGAAAATATTTACAGCGTAAACCTATTGCACATGGTTATGGCGATCCTGTCCGTATGATTCGTCTTCATCAGCGTATATCTGGCATTTATGAGAGATTACAGTATGTACACAAGTATTTTTATCATTTGCAAGTTTTCGACCACTAATCATGCGTAACTCTTTCTCAACAAAGAGAGACAGCTGATGCCCCATCGAATGTAACGGAAAAGAGGACTTTTTTGTCTAATTTGCAAGATAATGGGGTGTTCGTGTTGTTGGCGAAACTGATTGTTTATGTTATGTATGCTAATCCAATTCCCCGTCTAATATTGTCCTCATTATGAATTATATTAACTGGTTTAATATAGGAATTAGTTATGTGCATAATTGATTGATGCTATGAACATAAACTATTAGAATTATAAGTGATCTAAAAATATAGTAACACTTCAACGATTGACTCACACAATGATTGTGACATTAATCCATGCGGATATGAGGCCTATGTTGGATGTTTCATTAGTTAATGGTAGTGGCTAATGAACGATTTGAGAGGCTCACAGGACTTTTGAAGCATGGGATGGTTAAACGATTTTTGATGAATGCGACCATAGATCCTTAGAGGTTGTTTGCTGAAGATAATTTTTCGGTTGGATCATAATTTGAATAATGGCATAAAGATTTGGTGTAGTTGGATACAGCACCTGGGTGGGGGGGGGGGGGGGTGTGGGGTGTTCGCTTCGTTTTTGTGTATCAGAAAGGAAGGTTTTAACAAAGACACGTATTGTGCAAGGTATCTCTCTATAAAATAATCCAACAACTAACGTTTTTCTTGATGCAAAAAATGGAGGGAATGAAGAAGAGAAACAAACAAAGAAACAAAAGCATCGACTCTACAGAAAAATAGAAGGTTTACTGGGTTAGAAGTGCAGAAAAAAAAAACTCATTCATGAAACAGTCAATGGCCACTGTGATTTACCTAGAAATCAAGTGCATTTCGAGCTTCTAGTATGGCGTAAAACGCAATTATGAGCCTCGTCATATCAGGAAAAGTTGGTTTTTCAATTGAATCAAACAAGACATGTAATGCTCAGGCTGCAATGTAGTGTCCAAAGAAGAGGATTTTTGTATAAATAAAATTCAACTAAAACCAGGGGGAGTGTAAGAGGTTAATTATGGATTATAACACTGTTATGCTTATTTAAACATTGATTTTTGGTGGGGGCAACTGTTATGTATTTGGCACCGGAGATGATTGGTTAATGAGCTAGTAAAGATTAAGCTATCGATAATGGATGTTACCATACTGAGGAACTTCCAAGTGCGACAGGTTCTGGGAGCAGTGAGGAACTAATAGAAAGAAAAAGAGGAAAAGAAAAGGACCTAGCGCAGACCAGCAAAGTAAAGCCCGAGTAATCGTTTAAGAAAGAAGGAAATGATCATATTGAGAAGATTATCTATGGAGGAGAAGGAGTAAGGTTTTTAACATCTAATAACTTAATTAAGAACAAACTGAAGACTTCTCACTTAGAAAATGCTGAAGATTAGTGATCTGAGAAATAGAGTTTTATGGTTTGGTAGATTGTTGTTGTTAGGTATAAGGGTTTGTCTACTGTCCGTGTTGACAAAGGTCGACAGAATGTTTATCACAAATAAAACAAGCATAGAGCCAGCCTTTACCACAAGCTGAGACGAAAGTCTCGAAATGATGGACCGGAGATCACTACGTGGCAAATACAATTTCCCACGTACTATTCTGGGAACATTACTTACTCGTGGCGTCAGGCCCACAAAGATAATTCTGCTATAACAATCAGGTCTATAGATTGCAAAAAAAAAAAGGAGATAAATTTCCAGGCAGATCTAAAAAGACCAACCATTATTTCTGCTTTATGGACACCTATGATAAACAGGTATTAAGGGACAAAGCTGTTCGTAAGACTTGTACCCCCAAAATAAAAACTCTACATGTTGAGTAATCCAGAAGAATTTTGTTTTCAACTGCGTACCTGAAAATTTTAGTAAGAATATAGTTACAAAGGAGAATAATAAACCGTTCTGGTGAAAGCACTAACTACCCTACGGGTTATCAGTCGTATTAAACGATGATTCTAGACACAACTAAATCCAATCGGTAAGATATTTTTATAGATTGTCGAAATATTAATCATCGTACTGTTGCACAACAAAAGAACAAACTTGGTTTATAAACAGGTAACAGTAAGGGTTATTGTTTCAAATTACTACTGTTGTTATGCATTTTGAGTTCGAGAGGAGAATATCTTGTTGTGCTTGTAGTAGTGGATATGTATTTCAGCCTGTACTGTTGTGATGACCTTCTTTTCTGTTCAGGATGTCTTATCTTCTGTGTTATATGCTATGCTGTGTGACGAGGGAAATGATGGCAGCATATAGAAAACCAGACCGTTTTCACTGGCCACACGTTTGGGTAAGATGGTTAGAACTACCTTTCCGTTTTACTTCAATAAATCTCACAGTTGATTGAAATAGACATTTTCATTTATTATTTTCCCACAGTATTGGCTAGTTAAGAATCTTCGCACCGAATTATTTTTTACTGTGAGAGGAATGTGGGTAACTGTGAGACCAGATGTTAGTCAAGCGAACCCAGCCAGCCTGTTGAACACGGTGTTGTATGACATCGCCCCGTGCGGTTTTACAGAATGTTATCGAGGACCGCGGATTTGTGACCTATTTATTTTTTTTAGTAAATTTTGGATTTGATGAGATTGCCAGCCCTATGCACAAACTCATTAGCGTCGAATATGCGTTAGTTGTTTCAGAGAGTCTTGTTATTCATTAAATTTATTTTTTTTCTTTTCTTATATTCTGGTGCTATGTCTAATTAATATTACCATATACAGAGGTTATATGCAGTAACTATTGTGTTGTGAAATGTAATTTTGAAACTAAACTTGTATGTGTTAGTTATGATTTTGTATTTGTATTTGTAAACATATTTTGAAACATTGATTTCTGGTATTTTTTTTGCCATGTGTTTTTTTTTCTGCTGAGTTCTGTTTAAATTAGTATGCGTTTATTATGAGTCTACTTAAGTATTGGAATTTTTTTTGTTAGATGTCATTCATTTGGTTAAAGATAATTTCATTTTGGTATATTAGTTATAGATCTAATCTAGAAAAAATTAAAATACTATTTTTATTTAACTTAGCTTTAAAGAAACTTTTTTGTACTGTAATTTTTTTTTTTGGAAATGTATTTTTCTTTGACATTGTTATATTTTTTCTGCGCCAAAGCGCTTAATTAGGTGTAATAATATATGTTGATAATAATATATTTTTTTTTCAGATTGTGATATTTTTATATATCGCACTTTTTTGTGTGATACCTGTGATAAATCATTTTAGTTATGAATAAGTTTTGTAATTTGACTAAATTATTTATTATGCGTTAGTTACTTGGATTGTTGTTGGGATGTATTGTTGTCGTTTTTCTATGCATTCATTATTTTGTATTTCCTTCTGCCTTTTCGGATGATTCTTCGTTTCACTCCATTTCTTTGGAAGCGGTCTATACTTGGGTTATGCTTCCATGTTTCATCTGAATGTTACTTGATACTATTTGTATACGTTTACTTCTTACACTTCTTATACTTCCATACTTTGTATTCTTACGTATTGTAATATGGATTAGTATATGTAATTATTAGTGACAGTTCTATGTATTTCATGCAAGGAATTGATTAGCTTAATTGTTACAATTAGGTATTATGGATCTTTCTTCCTATTTCGATTTCTTTGTTGATTTTCTTTGCTGATCATGCTTCTTTTGTTTGATCTTGACTTTACTTTCTATTTATTGTGTCATGTTTGGTCTACAGTAATAATACCTAACTTTGTTTGTAAATGATTATTTCGGTGTATTTAGCAGATTATTATGGGTAATTTGTTTATTGTACACTTGCTTTATTATTTGGCGATGTATTATTTTGACCTTATCATAAGGCTATTGTTGTAAGCATATATTAGAGCTTAGCCGACCCCTCATTTGTCGGTGATGTAGTTTTTTCAAAAAAATGATAAATCATTTTTTTTCTCCGGACCGGGTGGTAACTGTTAGGGTCAAAGGGGAATGATACGTACTATACTGATTATACAGTGTGAATTCAGGGTTGTCGCACTTGTTAGCTGGTTTAATTGTGAGTTGTTTAAACATTTATATGTTAGAAAACAGAGTGTACAGAAAGCGTGTGAGCGCTGGTCGTGTAGTTATTCTGTACTGGTTTCGGCCGGCTGTGAATAGCTCACGGGGAGTCCGTGAACAGCCGAGTCCGGTGTCTGTTTGTGCGGGAGATGTGTCATCCCGTGGCAGTCTAAGTTGGGCGGTTGACTGGAGTCAGCCCTGTATCTTGTGTGTGTTCCCAAGTGTAGTGTAAGGGAACGATATTTGGCCATTTTTCGAGGTGTACTAGTACTTGCCTATTTAGGTGTGTTTATCTGCCGATAAGATGTGATAAATCTGCAGATAAGATGTGATAAGGGAAGAATAAGGTGTACTTTATGTTAAGGACATGTTCTGAGGCCTTGGTGTCTACAGGCCGATGTTTTGGATCATATTTATCTCCCTGATAGATTTCTATTGTGCAGGAACGGCGCTAGGAGATAGTAAGGCCATTGTTCCTTATGGAGGGAGAGTTTTCTGGAGATTATAAGGCCAGGAGTTGTGTAGGCCAGATTACTTATAGACTACAGAGCGGACAGTATTTTGAGTATATATAGATTTAAGGATCCATGAACAGATATCAGAGTTATTAAAGAGATTATAAGGCCAGGAGTTGTGTAGGCCAGATTACTTATAGACTACAGAGAGGACAGTCTTTTGAGTATATATAGATTTAAGCCTGGGTGGCGTTTTGTAACTGCAGTGTCAGCAGTCGTTCTGGTGGAACATTAGAACTGCGAATATATATAGATCTAAGCCTGGGTGGCGTTTTGTAACTGCAGTGTCAGCAGTCGTTCTGGTGGAACATTAGAACTGCGAATATATATAGATCTAAGCCTGGGTGGCGTTTTGTAACTGCAGTGTCAGCAGTCGTTCTGGTGAATTTACTGATGTAACATTAGAACTGAGATGTAAACAGGGTTTACATCATACTGAACAGCTGTAACGTTCTGCGCAATTGATTATTATTGATTTTTGTGTATCCTGTTGTACCTGTGTAGTGTATCGTATCGGATTGATGTTGCTGTGTAAATAAATGATGTGCTGTCAATTGGAAATGAACACTAGTCTGATTCGTTGATCTATGCTTGACAGTACAGGGTGAGTGACTGTACCCTTCATACCACTCACTACAGACTGTATACACAGGGACAATACAGAGCTAACCTATTTATCATCTGCTCTGTGTGGGCGCATGTCCTACAACAGTCTAATCACTTCAACAGAGAGATACTTTACCAAATATACATCAACAGAACTTTATCAATTAGACCCTGGGATATAATTTATCACCATTGTATATAACAGCCCTTTTTCGACGATAACACTCTGGAGAGCTTTGGTATAGATACAATCACAGAAATATGCAATGATATATACAATACAGGATATTTACCACACGACATGAAGACATCAGTTTTTATAACATTGCCCAAAAAACCAAATGCAACAGAATGTTCAGACTTCAGAACAATCAGCCTGATGAGTCATGCAATTAAGATACTGCTCAAAATCATACAGGAAAGAATAAAAAGTAAAGTAGACAGCGAAATCCAAGAAGAACAGTTTGGTTTTAGACGGAACAGTGGAACAAGAGAGGCAATATTTTGCCTAAGAAGATTAGCAGAAAAATATACAGAGGTCCAAAAAAGTATGTATATGTGCTTCATTGACTATAAGAAGGCTTTTGACAGAATCCATCATGAGAAAATAATTGAATGCCTCAAAGACATAGGTATTGATGGAAAAGATATAAGAATACTCAGTAACCTTTATTGGGAGCAAACTGCCACAGTAAGATCGGGAAGGAATTATTCACCATACATAGACATAAAAAGAGGTGTCAGACAAGGTTGTGTGCTGTCCCCCTGCCTATTTAATTTATACACCGAAAAAATTTTCAAACAGATACAGGAAATACCAGGACTGAACATCAGTGGAAGATCAATAAACAACCTTAGATATGCAGATGATACCGTGTTGTTAGCTGAAAGCGAACAGGAGTTACAAGAACTAGTGAAGCAAGTGAACAGTATAAGTCATGAATATGGACTCGACATTAATATTGAGAAAACTAAAACTATGATAATTAGCAAAACAGACGATAAACCCACATTAAAGATAAGCGTAAATGGGAAAATCCTGGAACAAGTCAAGAGCTACGTATATCTTGGTCATATAATAACAGAAGATGGCAGATGTGAAACAGAAATCAAGAAGAGAATAGGAATGGCCAAAGCTACATTCAACAACATGAAACATATACTGACATCCAAACAGTTATCTCATAAATTAAAACTGAGAATCATAAAGTGTTATATATATTCTGCATTTCTGTATGGTGCAGAAACATGGACGATGAATAAGCATTTGGAAGAAAGAATTGAGGCTCTTGAAATGTGGATATATAGAAGAATGGGGCGTATCTCATGGAAAGAGATGAAAACAAATAAGGAGGTCCTAGAAAATCTAGGTATGAAAAGAGAACTAATGAGAGAGGTCAAAGTTCGGCAGCTAAAATACTTTGGCCACATAAAAAGGCATAACACCTTGCAGAAGACCATAACAGAAGGGAGAGTTGAAGGTAAACGTGCAAGGGGAAGACAGCGCTATAAGTGGGAAGATAACATCAAAAGATGGACAGGAAAGAGTCTATCAGAGTGTACCACCAAGACAAGAGACAGAAGACGTTGGAGATCCATTACAGCCAACCTCCGTTGTGGAGATGGCAACTGATGATGATGAGTAGAATTCACAGTTCATGATATTCTTCACTTTCGAAATTACAAGGATGGTCTCTCGCTCACGTTTTTACACCGTGGTTGCGTAGCATTATTTACACCTGTTATCAATTGCCCACAGGTTGATAACATATTTATACCAAGTTCAACTCACTCAAAATCGTATTTTTAAAAATCAAGATTCCATATTTACAAGTTGATTCGCATATACAGCTAGTAAGTTCATCTCACTCAAAAGCGTATAATTTGAATCAAAAGTACATACTCAACAAGACGAACAAGCTGATCATTCTACCTACCAAGATCATGTAGTCACCAGTTGATTCGCCACGATGAAAGCTAAGTTCACCTATTCACAACGTCAGTGCATGAAATGAATTGATTTACTTTCATCGTATCGTGCACGACGTAAATTCACTCAGATTAGCTTCATTGCACAAAAACCATTTGTTACCAGAAGACGATTTCGTGAACAGCTCTAGTCTTGTCAGTGTCTTTTCAAGATCAAACATCAGAATTTTCCTGAGATAAAAGTCAACGGTTTGTCACCGCAAAATAGAGATTGCCAAACATTGAATGACTGCATTTCGCCCAAGTTCTTATTACAACACACATTTTCATCAAATATACTCATCTTGGAGATAATTCACACAACATACCATATACCTACATAGGACAGTCTG
Organism: Oreohelix idahoensis; assembly: GCA_024509875.1. Taxonomy (NCBI): domain Eukaryota; kingdom Metazoa; phylum Mollusca; class Gastropoda; order Stylommatophora; family Oreohelicidae; genus Oreohelix; species Oreohelix idahoensis. The sequence goes on along the minus strand of JAMPIV010021576.1, from coordinate 6,008 downwards.
CAAATACCTGTGTATTATCATACAGTGGAGGAGCATAAGAGACACATAGACAGTGCAGATTGGACATCAGTGTTGTAAAACTTAATATTTCACATTATCATCTCACTCTTCACATAGTTGCATTCTCATATTTAACTAATGACATTATTTACATTTCATCTGTGTGTGTGAATTGTCTTTCCCCATCATCACTTGTTATTTTCTACTAACCTTATATTTTAATTAATAAACCCAATAACCGTTTTGATCAATAATTAGTTCGTTAGTGTATCACCCGTAACTGAGAGGTGGCAGTAGACCTTCTTGGTCTAGGGGCACATCCAGAGAGTGTCAGAAGATCTCAAAGACGGCCAGATATAGTGCTGCATTCCTTATCATGGCACCAGATTATAATGATTGAACTGACCGTGCCATTTGAATCCAGATTGGAAGAGCAACACTAGTTCAAAGTGGCCAAGAAATATGATCTGGCCACTGACATGCGACACGATGGGTTCAGTGGGTCATGGCTGAGGTGGATGCAAGAGATATTGTGGCGGCCTCAGTGAATGATCTACTAAAACTGTTGGGATTAGGGGACATTCAAGAAAATTGGCACTTAAGACGCTCAGCGAAACTGCGGAAATGGCATCTTGCTGGCTGTGAAACATTTGCAACGGGCAATGGAACTCGAGACAGTAATTTGTTTTCAACATACTGGTCACTATCACAATTGCCTCCAGCTGGCAGAAAATAGGAGTGAATTTGAAAGCTGCAATCAAGGTGGAGTGTGTTAAATTCTCCGCATTAGACAACAGGACGCGGACCCTGGGAGTCATAACCTAAGTGCCCCACCTTCTCCTTAGAGTGTAAAGGAGATTAAGGGGCCGATACACTTAATCGACGGGGGGACTTTTTCTGAGAATCAGATTGCCTCTTGTTGTATCTCTCTGCATAGAGTTTCCTATCTTTTTTTTTACATTGAGGCAAGGTGGCCATCAAGAGGTAATAGCTTGGAATGACTTGTACGACAACTATGGAGTTCATTATGGGTGTGAATCCATCGCTAAATGTGGAGTCGATGTAGTATTAGCCCCATTCATTCGTAACTGACTATGGGCATACGCCCCTGAGGTGACACAAGTTTATGAAGAGTAAGAAGGATCTGTTCTATTTTGTAGACTTATATTACAAATGTAATGGAGTACAGACCCGTCTGCGAGGTAAAGATGTTACAAGCACGGACAGCATGGACAATCCCCTATTATGATTGTTAGTCAACATAGGCATGTTCAAATCCTTAATTGTATCATTTTTTTGGGGGGAATTTTTTTGAAAATTAAAGTAACCTTAAAAATGGGAGTCATGACCTAAGTGGTCCCGCCCCCCTTAGAGTGTAAAGGAGATTAAGGGGCCGAAACACTTAATCGACGGGGAACCCTTCTGATGATCAGATTGCCCCCTTTTGTATCGCTGTGTATAGAGTTGCTTATCTTATCTCGTGCTGTCGGTGTTGAATATTTACATATAGGTAAAATTCCACATTTAGATTACATTAGGTTGCTAAGTTATTTTATATTCATAGAGAGGGCAGTTAAATGTTTGAGTCCCTCACATGCACGTCTAGTATTTTGTAGACTCACATTTGAGCGCATCTAGGATAATTGTATGTTATATTATTTATGTACGATAATTAAGGTGACCATATTTTCAAAACCCTATTCCGGGACAAAATAGTAGATTTTGACCTATTTCAATGCAAAAAAATCGGGACAAAAGGGTAAAGAAAAGGTCAAAAGTCGGGACATGTCCCGGAAAAATCAAGTTGATGTCAATTTAAAATAATATATATTTTATATATACATTTGAATAACATTGAATAACATACATTTTACTGTATAAGTTTAACTACTTAAACTAATAAGAGAGAAAAACATCAATAATCCTTACTTAAGGTGAAGCTCAGTTACTGTACTTTTCAGATGAGTGGATTCTTATCAATAGGTCCTTCTTTGCAAGCAGCATCTTAAAAAACTCGACACATGTTTCCTCACAGTTCACTTTGGTTGTCAACATAGCTTTCAAAGTTTCAAAACCTAGCTGTGTTTTATCACTTGCCCATAAGCTGTTCATCAAAGAAAACACTGTTTCTGTGGCAGCATTTGTTCCAGGTAGACAGAATAAAAACTCTGCTAACTTCAAAATATTTGAAAATGTCACATTATTGTTTTTGAAGTGGGAAATCATTTCAATCCAACGTTGTGGTGGCAATGTTTTTTTGGCACTCCATTCACTAATTTTCTGAGAAGTAACAAACTGCTTCATATAGACATATTCGTCATAAATTTCAGTTTCTGTAAAGTGGGCTGAAGGTAATGTTTGAATCACTAGTGATGATATCTCAATATCTGCCCAAATTGGTATTCATGTTCAGCGTTACCCAGCTGTAGGATTCTAGGTGTTGAAAATTTTTTGCAGCATATTTATTCAAATAATTTAAAGCTGTTTCATAGAACGAAGAAACGCTAGCATGAAACAAAATTGGAATTTGTGTTGTCTGCGCATAATCCAACTACTTTCCTGTCTAAACCATTTTCAGTTATGCAGTCATTAAGAAAACTACTTACAATATCAGATGTTTCACCTGGCAATGACTTTAACTCTAATATTTTAATTTTCACTCCATTACTGTGATCAAAGTATCTGACAAGCAAAGGAAAAATCGTGAATTCTTTGTGGTTGGATGCATCTGTCAATGTACAGAAATAAATGTAGGGGGACTTTTCTAGGTCACACCTTAACTCATTTAGAATATGGGGTGCCAAGACATTTTGAATAATGGCTTCTGTTTTTGTACGTGCACATGCACATTTTGGCTTTAAAGTAACCTGAAGTAATTTTGATGTGCAATCCATAGACCTGAAAGTGTGATTGTGTAGCACTGTATGGTATGCAAAGGCGCCTTCTATAGCAGCTAATTGCTCTCTTCTGATCACCAATTTTATCAGCTCTGAAGAAAAGTGGTTAACGACGAGCTTGATCGCAGCTGGTAACGACGGCTCTCTTATGTTTCTTCACTGCTTATAGTGGTTCTTAATATCACCACGTCCACTATGGCCTTATCGAAAAACCCGGAGGCACATATATTGCCCATCGTACATGAAGTTTGATGTACTCTTTTTAATAAAACGGATATCCTTTTAGTAAATCTTTACATTGAAACTGCATTTACGCTTAGGTACCATTTTTCTTACAACAATAACAAAATATGCACAAAATAGTTCACCGTTTAAATTAAATAAACGTATACCGTACTCAAAATCTTGGTACTTTACCACTACCTAAAATTTCAAATAACTTCGAATATCAGATTGCGATACTATACAAAAACTAATCGCTGGGTCTCTGACAACCTCTTGTGCTGTTTTCGGCCCATTTCACTAATAATTGCCTAAAAATTCCCTCACTAGGTCAGCCACGGAATCATATGTATCTAAATATCTTTTTCTTTAATCTGTGGAGATTTATGCCAAATTGGATGAAATTCGTGCAAAAAACCGGGACATAATTGGCGTCCCGTATTGCCATCGAAAAAAGAGGGTCACGGACAAATTATCAAAAATGGATCGGTCGAAAACCGGGACTGGTCCCGGAAAAAACCGGGACGTCTTTTCACCCATTAGTACGATAATGCACCATTTATTAAACGGCTTAATTTCCGAGAGCGGATATGACAGCAGTTGATTGGTTGCTAATCAAATTCCGGCTACGTACTTGAGGCAGTATCCAGAAATCCTCCATCTTGTATAACGTGTAATTTTTCGTGTGCTTGTCTTTAATCTAGGGAAAGACACGGCTCTATCTAAAGAATTATAAATCATCTGAAAGATGAATGTACTCTTCGGATGGAGATATACCCCAGAAGCTTTTACCTAAGTTGAATATTTTTGCCAGGTTTTAACGAGCTTGGTCGCGTATGCAACTGTTTTGGCAGAGCTTCAGCCTGACCAGATACGTCAAGCTGCTAAATCGTCCCCGCAATGATCGCAATTGAATAACTTATATATGCTCATCTGAAAGTTGTTAACATGGTCTACTGTGAAACCCGTGGACCCGATTAGTAGTATACTGGTAAGAGTTAGGCGTATAGAGCTTTCACTAAAAACTTCATGTCTTCAGTAGATAGGGAGTAAGCAGACGTAGTGCAGTCAAGTGTCAACGTCCCCATGTTGATTGTTATTGACTGGGGATGATGTGCGGCTTTTCAGCCATGAATATAATATGATGATGATCGCTGTGACGTTACTGATGGTCAAGTATATCCGTAATATAAAACTGTTGGGTTGTCGCAAACTGTTCACTATGAGTCCTCGCATGTATTTATCGCCAGTTTGATCATACTCGTCTTGACCCAATAAACATTGTTACCAAGCTCCAATTGTCCATCCACCATAAGTCAAAGTACCGGCCACATCATATTCGGTTATCAAGAAATACGTCGGCCCCACATGTGGTAAGCCCGACAGCCCTGACAACATCATTGACAGTCCAGTAAAGAAAACTCACCGGGTAACAAGGTGTGCTCTTTCTCTTTTTCGAATTTAAAGAACAAGAAGCTAATGTCGTCTGGGGAAATAGAAAACACTCTCCATTAACTAGAAAACATATCTAGTGGAGAGCCTTCACATTCTCTGTTTCTCTTCTTGTCTGTCTTCTCGAAATAGGTCTCTTCCGTTCTTAACTGAGCCAATTTCTCTGGAAACCGTTCTTGGTAACATTTTCCGATAAGACCCATCCCTAGCGACAACTACTGTTGTGTAGTTTTGCAACTAGTAAAAACTTACAAAACAGAACGTCCCCATAAACCAACCTCTGTTTTAGTTATGCACAAGGACGACCACATTACGACAGTTGGACACACCAAGCCCGAAATACTGGAAATCTTGTATTGTACAGATGAAATAATTTTCAAGACGTGGTTGTAAATTTTTTTTCAGGGATTACATCTGAAACTGAATAGTTAAATATTGTCCTATTTTGTAGTGAAAACCACATCTATATCACAAAGTAGGAGTGATCCATTTTAAAAATTAATGATGATATGGATACATAAACAAAGTGTAGAGCCCAAAATAGATATTGTAAAGAAAGTGAAAAACAATTTGTCTCGTAAGTGGCTGGGATAACTTTTGTTTCAATCACTGCTGGATCAATTTTTCTTTCATAATTGTTTAATAAAAAATTTTAATAGTAAGTTCTAGATAATCTGTTATCTATTTTTTTTCCTTACACGTTGAGTAAGGGGATTTAAAAAAAATACATACATTTTTTAGCTGGTTAACGATTTTTTATAAGCTAGGAGGGTTTAAAGAGATTTATTGATTCTGCTAGTTCATATTAATACTGTTCGGCAGTTCACATGCCAACCTTTTCCTTCACGAACCACTACTGTATAAAGAAATCAGACCCCCGCAAAAATGAAAGTTAATATAAATGGATGCAGGACGCGGGGGGAATTCGGTTTAAATGGACAAAGCTGTGAGAAGTTAGTACAGCGAGGAGAACCGATAAAACTCATGGAAGAGAAATTGAGTTTATAGAAAAACTTTTTTGTGGGGGCAACAGAGATGGAACCACAGGGGGAACACGCAGTGATCACAAAACACGAATCTAAAATTTGGATTCTGTAACTGCGGAACAAAGAATGAAGCAGGGGAACACTGAGGGCCAGATGATTCCAGAAATTAGAAACTACAGATTACTTATCCTGATAATATGTGAGAGGATGGCAGAGACAGGAGCAGGGAGAAGAGAAATAAGGCTTTACACTGAAAGAGATGATGGGACAGCACAATGAAAGGTGTAGCCATTTTTTAAAAAATGTAATTGAAAGGTCATTACTGGAATGGTAAACCGCCAACAACACAGTGATAAGAAGGATATTGAGAGGGAAGATTCACGGAAACAAGACAATATTGCAACGGGATGAACCCTAACTACGACATAAGTACTACGCTATCACAAACACT